>JACEEZ010022900.1:115000-117500 GCA_016584305.1 Chionoecetes opilio | reverse complement strand
TACCCAGAGAGATATTTTGGGAAGGAAGCGGCATGCGGGATGCTAGAAGGGGTAGGGGCCGTACGGCAGCACATTTACCTTTATCAGCAACAGCTAAAACCGCAGCGCGCCGTAGGGAGTACTCGAAGGCGAGCTCGACGTCGTTGCCATAGATGAGTTGCACCACAACCACCCACTGGGATTTCCGTCGCACCACACACACGTCCTCCATGGCCACTGTGCCCTCACTCCGCTCTCCCTCCTTGCCCAGCGCCTGAGTGGGTACCCCTGTCACCTCATCACCATCAGCTATTAACACGTGACATGATCCTGGATGTGCTTGACGAGGTGCACGCAGGGGTCCACACAACGTAAGTGGCGCTGGCAGAGAGAGCGGTGGTGTATACTACGACGCGGCCGGCACCACAAAACTGAACACAAGTGAGCGTCGAGCCGTGACTCCGAGCACGAGCAGGTAACCGCTAATCCTGCAGCCTTGCTAGTCCGCGCGCGTGCCAGAGGCTGCTGGCGCCAGCGACTGCCAAACTCGCAAGTCGCGCGTCACACATTCCCATTCATCAGCCCATAAATACATCTATCGACTCAGTTACACAGAGGTCAGGTCATGGTGGCGTGGGTGAAGCAAGACCTCTGTTTTCAATAGGATTTAGGATATTTGCAGAGAGGGTGATGGAACCTGTAACGCGCGGTGTTTTGAACTTTAGAAACAACTGTCCTGAGGACTGGAGGAGGGTCGCATGCATGGATGATATAAGTCGACTCTATCCCCCTCTGCGCATGACCGATAGTCTCTGACGGGCTCACATTGCCCGTATGCTCCTTAGGTAGTATGAAAAGGTGAAGAAGAAGATCTTTGGTTGTGTTTGAGTGGTGGATACAGCGATGGTAAGTATGTAATGAAAAGCCACACACAGTCTAACTGTCGCAGTTAGACTAGGGAAGAGTCATCTCGTCTCGGCCGCCATCCTGTCTGGACTCTGGACTCCTGCAGTACAGTCCCGCCGCCCCTATCCACCGAACCTCGCTTTACTGCTTAGGCTTGTTAATGTTTCTGCAATGTATATAGGTTCCTTGCACTGACGTCACGATCTAGCCAAATGCCGCCCGTCGGCACTCTGATTTTCTTGGTGGAGGACCAACAGCTGGTCGGCGAGGCTGAAGATGTCAACAAATATGGTAATTTTCCCCTACCAAATATATGTTTATCAGTATAGATGATATACTGTTATCTTCGGAAATGTTTGTTCTATAATATTATCACATAAAACAGTAAAAAAAACTCTAAAGAAATGCCATTATGAGACTGAAGAAATATACATGAACTTAATATTCACTTAAACTCGTCACCATTTAAAATTTTGTGAGACAACTTATAAGATGGTGCATATCAATAGAAGCGGATTTTATTAGCATTCCATTGATATATTTCGTTTTCTAATAAATGAATTAGCACCATGCATAGATCAGCGTTAACAAAATAAATAACATCATCAATCGGGGTATAAGCGGGCAAACACATGCGGTTAGTGGAGTTTGTTGGTCCTCCCCGCTCGCGTCTCCCGCGTCTGTCGTCTGCACAACAAGGGCTGTGGCCCTGTGGCGTCACGTGCAATGAACCTATCAGGTATCATTCGGAAGGTTCTGGTCGAACAGTTTAAACAGGTCAGAGTAAATGGATATTTTTTTACCCACCCACATTATTGTAGACACGCACTAGTTCGACGTCCAACTGTTACTGTTACTGTTTGTGTTAATTTTTTTCTTTTTTTCAGTGTTGCCAGATGGTACCGAAGAAATTTCAGGAGATTTTGACTGAAAATTTCAGTAGAAATAAGCATAGATTCGGTAGATTCATATTTTACTAAATTGCATATAGTACACACTTTTTGGTACTTATAATAAGTTTGATTACATTTTTATGAATACCAAGTCACTTTAACAACCGTACATGACAATCATTAGGTTCAATTGATTATATTTGAGTAGGGGCTGTAGGCTCTATAAGGCAAGTTAATTTACGTAGATAACAGTAAAGTCGCCACCTGCAGTCATGTCGCCAGGCGCCATATATTACGAATTATAGCATTACTACTGATTTTATGTGCCACTGAAGATGATACACAATAGTTTATATCATGACTGTATAATCTACCCTGTTTCAGCGTTGTTTTATGCTTCGCATCTGCAAGTATAGACGGTTTTTCAAATTTCACTACGCGTTTTTTTTCTTCGGGCGACGACGGCTGCGGTACGAGTCAGTAAATAAACACTAGATGGCGACTCTACTGTTGGTAGCCACTTTGTAGATATTTTTGTCATTTGCTCATTTATAGCCATAATATGACACAGATGAAGACACAAAATGACACAGACTCTACAGATAGCCCCTTCTAACTTTCCTGAAATCATGGATGGATGCATGGAACTGTAAGTATTAACGCCACCACACGACTGTAAACAGAAAAAAAAGTTGACCTGGCGACTTCACTGTTATCTACGG
>JACEEZ010022900.1:60000-112500 GCA_016584305.1 Chionoecetes opilio | reverse complement strand
ACCGTGAAGCTGTGTTAAGAAATGCTTCAAAGTTACGATGCACCCGAATCTTCATTAATGAAGACTTGTGCCCTGCTTCACAGGATAAACTAAAGGCGCAACTACCCCTGATAAAGCAGGCAAGGAGTGAGGGCAAACTAGCTTACTTCAGGTACACAAAACTGATCATTAAAGACAAACAAGGTGCGCCCGAAAATTTTGCCTCGGGACCTCAAGGCACCTCGATGGACTTCGGGACTACCACTATAGGCGCAGCAACGAACTGATCATGATCCATAGAGGTTGGACAAAAATGTTATCAAAGCTTTTTCACCTGAAATGTCTTCATTGGTGGTAGGTCTCGTCAGAAAAAAAAACCCACCCGAATCCCCCCATGGGAAACCTCGTTTTGGCCTCAAATCCATGATGGCCGACATTATACAGGCTCAAAAACTTAAATTAACATAATTGTTTAACTAAATGACATAGAAAGACGGTTAAGGTACCATTTTACAACTAATTTGAGGACTCCCATTCGTTTGGTGATATTTTCGGAACCATTAGAGGACACGATTATGTGTTAAGGTCAAGGTCATTATCAAATTTGATCCAAATTTTATCTCAAAGCTCACCAAAGGACGCATATCAGTTCGGAAAATCGCTCAGTGTGGCATCTTCACCTATCGATCACATTAATTTGACTGTATTGTAAAATGTAATCCTCTCCATGGTATGTTTCAATCTAATCAGTATATTATTATTTTTGTTTCAGATAGGACCGTAATGGCAGTGTGCAGTCAGGATGCTATTTTCCTTACTGTGCGAGGAGAATATAACATTCACTGTGAAGGATTTTGCATGTGTCAGTCGCAAAGGCCTTGCTGCAATCAGTGAGTTCAGTGTCAAATACAATGAACTCTCCAGCAAATCCAGTAAAGACTATCCCGATTCAAGTATTTGACGACATTGAGAAGCAGTATGTGCATGAGAGATATCGTAAAGCTCACACTAATACCAGGCGATATGAGCAAATGCGCGAAAGTAAACATGACTGACTCTTCCTCAGCACACAAACTCAGATCTGATGTCAACAAATTCTGTTTCCATACTGACTGCTATCTCTGTGGAGAGTCGGTTGATCAAGAAAAGATCAAGCGACATCCAAACAACACTGATTATGAATTCAGTCGGGTCATGCTACTCCAGGTGAAAGCGACGATTACAAGAAGATGTGCAGAACGTAGTGCAAGCAAAGTAGATGAGTGGGCCGATGCTATATCGCATAGACTCTCATGCATCAACGATCTGCCTGCAGAGGAGGCCATTTACCATCGTAGATGCTACCAATACTTCATGTCGCCCCGTAATTTGAAATTGGATGCACCGTCTACTACCACTGATGGAGCGCTTCCTAAGAAGCGAGGACGTCCAAGCGGAGCAGTTGATGAGAAGAAGAAATCGGCCTTCATGCATGTCATTGAATACCTGGAGAACAACGATGACGAGACAGTCACTTTAGATGAACTAAACGAAATCATGGAGAAGGAAGCTGGTGGTGGTGAAGTGTACTCCAAGAGATCACTCCAGCGACAACTGTTTGGGGTTGGAAAGTCACTCCCGGTGGTCTTGTGCCTATCAGGATGACTCAGCCAGCAGCACCAGAGCGACTGCTTAAGATAATTCGATGCAATTGTGGTGGTCAGTGTGACAAGAAAACATGCACCTGTCGCAAGAATGGACTACAGTGTACACCAGCTTGTGGCCAATGCAGGGGAATCACATGCATGAATGTGCTACAGGTGGAGAATCAGGATGATGATGACCTGGGTGTAGATCTGAATAATACGATGGATTGACATTGCAATGTGACCTTGAATTATTTTCACCATATAATATGATTTATATGATCAGGAATAGTGAACTTTGTTGTTAGACACTTTAACACGAGGTTCAAAATAATTTAACTGCAAGGTCACAAAATCTGTTTCGATTCTTATTATTTGGTTAAATTTGGCTATGATTATGAGCTCGATGCCGATCTCACAAATAAATGAATGGACATCTTGAAAGAGTCAGTTGAAAATGATACATCCAATGTACTTTTGAGTCGATATGCATAATTTTGATCAAATTCAGGGTCAAATTAGGATCAAATTTGACCTTGACCTTGAATTTATCACATGATCTAGATATCCACTCACCTCAAAACTATTGCTAAATTAATGAGCATCTTAAGGGCAATAACAACCAATATATTTCATCAATAAATATAATTTTGGTATAACTCGGGATACAATTTCGGTCAATTTTAACTTTGACCTTGACCTTGACACATGACCTTGATATCTAACGATCTTATAACTATCACTAAACGAATAGGGGCCCTCAAATTAGTTGAAAATGACACATTAAAAGTGTTTCTATGTTGTTTCTTTACAAAATTTGGTCCATTTTAAGTTTTGCACCCATACAATGTCGGCCATCTTGGATTTGAAGCCAAAACGAGGTTTCCCATGAGTAGATTCGGGTGGGGTTTTTATTCTGATTAGGCACATCACCAATGAAGTCATTTCAGGTGAGAAAGTTTTGATAACATTTTTGTCCAACCTAAATCGTTCATTGCTTAGACTACTCCTGCTGCCGGTGGAGTCGCTGTTGCCAGTGCTGCTGCTACTGCCGTCGATGTCGGTGCTGCTGCTGCTGCCGTCGATGTCGGTGCTGCTGCTGCTGCCGCTGCTGTGCCCGTGGCGGGGGGTGGTGGTGCAGCCGTTGATTCTGCTGCTGCTGGAGACACTGACACTGTCGAGGTGCAGAGTCAGCCGTCCCCTGCTACAGCTACAGTGCTCGCATCGCACCAGGTGAACACTAGAGGCATATTACCCCGTAGATCGAAAAAATAAACCGGTAAGACACCAACCTCATTATTTAACTACTGTTAATCTTATTCCAATACGTAATGTCTATAGACAACATTTCTTTACCGTTTAGTGAACTAAATGACAGAGAATTAATTCAAACATTAAACCATGAGAAAGAACATAAATTTCCTATGAGTATTCTTAGCAAAATGACTTTTCATCCGTTTGATCTTAATGAC
Source organism: Chionoecetes opilio (assembly GCA_016584305.1). Classification (NCBI taxonomy): domain Eukaryota; kingdom Metazoa; phylum Arthropoda; class Malacostraca; order Decapoda; family Majidae; genus Chionoecetes; species Chionoecetes opilio. Next base: position 109,424 of record JACEEZ010022900.1, on the reverse strand, counting down.
AATATTTCACTAGACAATTATCTCATTTGCAAAGGCCTGAAAGAACCATACGTAACTATTATTTCTGTGATGATTCTGAGTTAAATAACATCCTTACTCCATTTGATTTGAAAATAATGTTCTACAATATAAATAGTTTGTCACGTCACCTAGACTCTTTCTGTGATCAATGCTTAAATGTAATCGAAAATAATTTTAATGTTATAGGATTTTGTGAAACAAGACTAAAAGATGACATATCTGCACTTTACCACCATGAACAGTTACAATGCCTTCTTCAAAAACAAAACAACCAAAGGTGAAGGTTTAGCTCTCTACATACTAAAAAATGTAAAAGGGGTAATATGCCAGGATTTATCTCTTCAATTGACTCATATCGAATCCTTATTCATAGAGTGTACTGGTACAAACAGGTTTTTAGTTGGAATGATATACAGGCCCCCTAACGAAAGCTTTCATGATTTCATATTATCTCCTGAACACCTCCTAGAATTTATTACATCGCAGCAATATTTACCTTGTTACATAATGGGAGACTTTAACATAAATCTACTTAAGCAAAAAGACAATAATGTAAATGAGCTACTGAATTTACTGTATTCCTACTCTTATTTTCCAGTAATTACAAAACCTACCCGTGAGACAGATACATCAGCATCAATAACTAATTGATCACATTTGGACCAACGACTTACAAAACCTTCAGGCCAGTGGTATTATGTACACCTCTTAAGTGATCACTTCCCTGTCTTTAGCTCCTGTTCAGTTACCCAACATAATGATCGATCCTCATACATCTCAATAACTAAAAGGGTATTAACGAGTGAATTCATTAGTACATTTAAAACAGACTTAATGCATTTTAATTGGGTAACTGAAGTAAATGATAAAAATGTAAATGATGGTTTTGAGAGTTACATCAAAAATTTTCTTAATATTTATAACAAAAACTTTCCCATTAGACATTCTACAGTCAAAGAAAAACATGTTGGTAAGCCTTATATCACTTCAGCTATAAAAACCTCCATCAAGCATCGGAACAAATTACAAAAACTATATGCCAAATGGCCCCTTACTTACGAAGCCTCCTTTAAAAGTTATAGAAATCGGCTAACAGCGACAATAAGAATAGCCAAAGAGAAGTATTACTACTTGTTTGTTTAGAGGATAATTCCTCAGAGCCGTAGTGATCTACCGTTGCAGCTTAAGGCGTTTTCTGCGGGGATCCTGATTGCAACCGAAAATTTTTGGTTGCTCAAATTTCGATCCCTGTTCAACCATCCAGGGAAGATGATTGGCCCGACCCGCAATCATTTGTTGTTGTTGTTGTGACCGTTTGCAACCGAAAATTTTCCGATTGCAACCAAAAATCCCCCGCAGAAAACGCCTTTAGAGTTGGCCGAAGCCACCACCCCGGGAGGGGAGTCACAAACCCCCGACTAACACCCGGTACCCATTCACTGCTGGGTGGACAGGGACTCGGGTTTTAAGAAAGACCACCCATCTATCTTCGCTCCGCCCGGGGATCGAGCCCGGGACTTCTCGGTTGTGAGCCGAGCGTGCTAACCACTACACTACGGAGTATTACGCATCAAAACTAAAGATAATGCAGGAAACCTAAAGAAAACTTTGGAAACTATAAACAGTGTCATGGGAAGAAATAAGAATCCTACGCCTCCACCTTCCATCACACTACACGACAACAGAACAACGTCAAACAGCGAGGATATACTGTAGCACAGGGATTCAACGAGTTTTTTTGCATTGTGACGAACACCCTGGCACAAGTAAGATCAACTCCTGTTTCATATAAAAGCTTCCTTCCTGAACCCACTCAATTTAAATTTTATCTAAGACCTACGACAAACGCAGAAATCAAGTCAATGATTAAAGAACTTAAAGTAACATCACCAGGTCATGATGACATTAATATTAATATAATAAAAGAATGTAGTGATGAAATCTCCCCTTTCCTTAAATATATCATAAATAAATCCTTTAAAGAGGGTTCCTTCCCAAAGCATACAGATTGCAAAAGTAATATCTATCCATAAAAAAGGTGACGCAACCCTATACACATTAACTACAGACCAATATCAATTCTTCCAAGTTTCAGTAAAATCTTTGAAAAAATTGTCGTAATAAGACTAATTAATTATCTTACTCAGCATTCCTTATTAACAGAGTCTCAGTATGGATTTCGCCCAAAGCACTCCACAGAATTGGCACTACACCACCTTAGTCAAAGTATATACTCTGCCTTGGATAATAAAAGGAACCAGTTGACTGTTTTCTGTGATTTGAGTAAAGTCTTTGATACCATCCCTCATAATTACGAGCGAGCGCGAAGCGCTCGAGAGTCCTCACTGGATACGGGATTTTTCTGACTTAGGCGGCCGACCCGACCCGACCCGACCCAACCCGACCCGACCCGACCGACCGTCACGCTTTTCAGGAGCGTATATCTTTGGAATCTCGCTTTCGATTGACAAGCGGTCTTCGCCATCTGATAGCCCCATTAAATTCCTTTTGTGCTTGACATGTTTTGTCTCACGTGAGGGGTCAGCATGGCGCGTGGCGCGTGCCGCGTGAGGGGTGTCAGACAACGTTATCTTGCTATAGCTGAGAAACGGCTGTACCGACTAAGTTGAAATTTGGTGTGTGGTTTGAGACCACACACCTAGCAATGTCACACAGGTCAAACTCCGGGTGACGACGCACGTGCGCACGTGCGGCGGGTTTCTACAGGCTCGCCCGTCCTTCGCCGATTAAGGCGTCTTACTGGTATTTTACTACAGAAATCAATTGTTTATGGGATCCGTGGCCCGGCATTCAGATGGTTCCAGAGTTACTTAGGTCAGAGAAAACAATACGTTGTATATGAAAATAAAGTTTCCTCACAGAGATCCATTAGCTGCGGTGTACCTCAGGGCTCCATTTTAGGGCCTATATTATTTGTGATATATATAAATGATATAACACGTAGTAGTAATAGACTTAATTTTATAATTTTTGCTGACGAAATCTTCCTACAGGGCAAAGATTTTTATGAACTAAGAGATATTCTGAATACAGAACTAGGGCATATATCAAACTGGTTAAAGAGCAACAAACTTACACTAAATATCTCTAAAACACACTACATGATATCACACTCAACTATGATACAACCCCCTGATATTGAAATTATAATTGATGGCCGTGAGATAAATCAAGTTAAGGAAATAAAGTTTTTAGGAATAACAATAGACAGTAAATTAAATTGGCACTCTCATTTAGATGATTTAGGAATAAAAAGTTCTAAAATATCTGGGATATTGTATAGGGTGAGACAGTTCTTAAATTCCAACTGTTTAAGACTAATATACCTGTCAGTTGTTTATCCATATATATTATATTGTTCAGCAGTATGGGGTGGAATACACAAAACTTACTTAGATAACATATTCATTGCACAGAAAAAGTTAATCCGCATCATGTATCACAAACAAAAATATGACCACACCAATCCCCTCTTTGTTGAAAATAAATTACATAAATTTCATGACACAATACACCTTCAAACCTGTTTGTTTATGTACAAAGCTTTCTATGCCACTCGTAAAGCTTTTGCCACTGTCAACCCAGTTGACAGTGGCTTCAGATACCTGTCTCACAATATCGACACCCGACGAAATAATAACCTAAGACTCCCACTTTGTAGGACATCACACGCACAACAAAGTGTCACTTTTCGGAGAGCAAAGGTATGGAATCAACTGCAGGAGGATGTCAAGAATACCGTGTCACTTAACTCATTTAGATACAAGGTGAAGACAAAAATATTCAAGAAATAGAACTCAAACGGAAATATATAATTAATGTACTTTTGTGTACTTCAATGTGTGTGGGTTACGTATTGATGTAGGTAGGTAGGTAGGTAGGTATGTGAGTAATATGGATGTGTATGTAATGTATGTGTGTATGTGTATGCACGTGTACATGTGTGTATGTGTATATGTGTATTAGGGTGGTCCTTCGTGAGGGTAAATTTTCGGATTCATTTATTTTAAGCTCCAACCCCCGGAATTTGTTGGAATAGTCGAGAAAACTCTCCTCGTGCATTTAAAAAAAAATCCAACAACATTTACCCCTCCCTCATCGACCTTGAAGTTTAGCCTCAGTTTCTCGGGGCGGCTGACATTAGAACGACGACGTATCGGCCTGTGCTGAACTTTGAAACGCTCCTGTAATGTCCAATCGTCTCTTTTGATGTGATACGTCGATCTGTGTGTTTGTGTATTATGTGTAATGTGTAATGTGTATTACTCGTTCTTCTCACCGCCCCCCTAACAATGTTTTTTTCTTCAGGTTGAGTCATCACTCATCAATCTATCAATCTATCAAGCATGGCAGCAGTGAACCGTCGCTATTTGATTGCTCCGTTGCAAAACATTGCCGGGTCTCAACTTCCCTCGGAAGAAGAAGTGTTGGGACTGTTGATATGCCGAATCAAGGTCGAGAAGAAGTCTGTGCGGGAGGCGGCCAACGATGTCATGAAAATTGTCATTAAGATCTGGTTGAAGGCCAGGATCCCATTCCAGCGAAAGAACACCATCCTGGCAAAGATGGAAAAACTCCATAAGGAGTTTGGAAACGTCAAGCGGAACAAGGGCGAGCTGGCTCTCAAGCGGTGCGTGAGGAAGCTTTCAAGAAACGGAAAAAGAATCTCTTCGATGTCGCCGCCACCAATGCCCTGGACGTCCTCACGAATGAGGAGGATAAGACATTTCTGCTAGCTCAGCACGAACCCGGTCGCCGTGGACAGCTGGGATCTGTCGACACACGATTAGCTGCCGTGGAGGCCCGCGCCGCTCAACGCCGTAGCTACAGGAGCGACAGAGGCAGCGCGCGGAGGATGAAGCCAGCACGTCCATGACCCCAGTGGAATTGGAATCGTCGTCTACCTCTGCAGATGAGACCGCTGAGGAGGAGAGCGGAGACGACGAAGAAGCGAGACCTCCAAAGCGCCCCAGGAGGGCTATGACAAACGGGATCACGCCAAGTGTGGCAGCGTGTCTGAACAGAACCAAGATGACCGACCGGGGAGCAGTCTATGTCCTGTCGGCGGCAGCCCACTCGCTCGGCCATGACGTCTCCGAGCTGAACATCAACCGCAGCTCAATCCGGCGGCATCGGCGGAAACACAGGACGGATGCTCGTGTGGCACTCAAGGAGGAGCTACGGGGGGGCTGCACGCGCATTGTTCATTGGGATGGGAAATTGATGCAAGACCTTACGACCAAGGAGAACGTCGAGCTACTTCCCATTCTGGTCTCAGGCAATGGAACGGTGCAGCTCCTCAACGTCCCCAAGCTGCCGAACGGAACGGGCTCTGAGATGGCCAAAGCAGTTGTCGGGGCACTCGAAGACTGGGACCTTACTGAGCGCATCGGTGGGATGTCGTTTGACACAACATCCTCCAACACAAGCCGGAACAACGGGGCTTGTGTCCTGATCGAACAGCAGCTCAAGAAAGATCTCCTGTACTTCGCGTGCCGCCATCATGTCCTTGAGCTGCTCCTCGCTGCGGCTTTCACGACGGTCATGGGCCCCACGTCAGGTCCGGAAGTGACCCTGTTCAAGCGCTTCCAAGATCACTGGAAGTTCCTCGACCGGAGCCAGTTCGAGTCCGGTGATTCCCACCCCCATGTGCGTCCTCTGCTGTACCCTGTGGACAAGAACTGGTTCCAGAGCACCCTGAATTCAACCACAAGGGCCTTCGGGACGACTACCGGGAGCTTCTGGAATTGACTGTGATCTTCCTCGGCCAGGTCCCTCAACGAGGAGTAAGGTTCCTAGCCCCCTGACCCATGCACCACGCAAGGTGGATGTCGAAAGCCATCTACGCACTGAAGGTGTGGATGTTCCGGAGCCAATTCAAGCTCACAGTGAGGGAGGAGAAGGGCCTGCGGCAAATCGCCGTCTTCATCAGTCGCCTGTACGCGAAAGCCTGGACACTGGCTCCGGAGGTCGCAGCTGCCCCTCGACACGACCTGCAACTGCTGAAGGATTTGACGACCTACATGGACGTCAACCGGGACGTGGGCAAGGAAGCTCTGACCAAGCTGCAAGGGCACCTGTGGTACCTCTCGGAGGAGCTTGTCGCTCTGGCGCTCTTTGACCCCCTGGTCACGATGGAGGAGAAGAGGCAAATCCTCACCTCACTTCACACCACGGTGGGAGATGAATCTCCAGCGAAGCGCCCAAAGCTGCCCAGCCAAGCTGTCTCTGGACTCCAATTGTAAGACATGGCATCAACCAACACGCGACGGTTCTTCCAGAAGCTGCGCCTGGAAGACGGCTTCCTCGACGCCGATCCCGCGACCTGGCTGGAGCGGGAAGACTTCCGGACAGCGGCGGCCTTCGTGCAGGGGATAGCGGTCATCAACGATCACGCGGAGCGAGGAGTTGCCTTCATCCAGGAGTACAACCGAAGGCTAACTCAGGATGAGGAGCAACTGCAATTTCTCCTCCAAGTTGTCTCTCGTCATCGCGCGGAGTTCCCGGACTCCAGAAAGAAGACCGTGGCTGCTGGTGTGGCGGCCCACCAGGAGCAGGGGCACTAAGTCGGACGGGCCTAGGAGCCCTGTGAGTAGTCTGTTAGTGTCTTCTAAAGAGACTCAGATTGTGTTCATGAAACAAAAATTATATTTCCATGTTGTGTTAACATATACTGCAGTTCCACTTGATTTACGTTGGGCTACAGCCGCTACAAACTATGTATTTGAGGTAGAAAGACATTTTGCTTAAGATTTGTGAAGTTCGAAAATGGTCAAATTTTCGGGTGTTTCTTTTTTCACTGATATTAACTGTGGATTGTGGTCATTTAACTGTGTAATGAGGTAACCATTTATAAAACACTGTTATGTTGTGTGTTATAAGCTAACATTTTGGGAATGAATGGCACAAAAAAAAAATTCAAGGATTGTTGCTTTTGATCCTCAGGGTGAAACTTTAAGGTCGATGAGGGAGGGGTAAATGTTGTCCGATTGAGAAAAAAAAATTCACCAGGAGAGTTTTCTTGACTATTCCAATGAATTCCGAGGGTTGGAGCTTAGACTTTCCGAGTTTCAATTTTAAGGACCAGCCTAATGTGTATGTGTATATATGTATATGTATATCTGTGTTGTTTTTTGTTTTTTTACATCTGTGCCTATAGCGCCTGTAGGCAGTGGTAACCCAGGGCTCGGATGGTAGGCTCTGGAGGTTCACTTGAGGGTTCTGATGGTTGGTCCTCGCCCGTTGGTGGCGCAGGCAGGATTTTTATAGTGACGCCTGTGATTACAGGCTCATGCCGCCCCCCTGTGTCCTCCGATGCACTCGCAGTCGAAGGAAGAGTTGATAGGCAGGGCATGTGGGTGTTCTTAGGCCACTTGACGGTGCAGAAAGAGTTTGGGTTTCTTCGGGGATCGAACTCGGGTCACCGAGAACGCCAGTCGGAGACTCTAACCGTTCCGCTACCGCCTCCCCTATGTATATGTGTATGTGTGTATGCATATGTATATGTGTGTGTGTATATTTATATGCGTATGAATTGATTTCTTGTATATATTTTTGGTACAGGGTACTGTTTTGGAAATGGTTATTAGCATTGCATTAACTTCTGATTTATTCATATATTATCGAGCTGTTTTTTTACAATCATATAATTACTGTTCTTGTTAATGAAACTATTAAGATTACTTCAATCGGTATCTTTATTATCATTATCATTATCATTATTATTATTCAAATTATTGATCAATTATTACTTTGAAATTCAGTATTGATATTATTGTTACTATTATGACTATTATTATCATTATCATTATTATACATTTTTTTTTCTTATCATGGTTATTATCGATATAATTTTTATCACTATTATTATTATCATCATTATTATCATTATTGTCATTTTTTTTACCATTATTGCTTTTATCTTTATTTTGATTATTATCACATCGTTATTGATTCTTATTATTATTTTTACTATTTTTTTTTTTTTTCATTATTACCATTATTAGCGTTTTTTTTAATTTTATCATTATTTATATTACTCCTCCCAGTAACATTCCGGTTATTGTTATCATCACTTCTCTTACTTGAAATTATTAAGTATGTCAATGTATATCAATAGTCCACTTTAGGCCACGAGAGACAACGAAATTATCATAGCATGAGGTCCATAAAAGAGCTTCGAACTTAATGGACCGTGGCTTATATGACTGTATGATTGATTATGAACACTATTATATTAAACCAAGCCAAATAAACTATCAATATCTCTCTCTCTCTCTCTCTCTCTCTCTCTCTCTCTCTCTCTCTCTCTCTCTCTCTCTCTCTCTCTCTCTCTCTCTCTCTCTCTCTCTCTCTCTCTCTCTCTCTCTCTCTCTCTCTCAACATCGAAGTTAATTTTTATGGATTTTTACTATCATTCAGCAAATTTCTGTAGATATTCTGGAGTAGTCTTCCAATCAAAATTTCATAAGATATTGGAGAAATCTAAAACAAATTCTGATTTCATGAGATTCATTAGAATTTCAGTAAATTTACCTTAGTTTCGGTAGATCTGGCAACAACTCCCAACATAACAAAATTAGAATCATTGTACTGAATCTTAAATATCGCGATGACACTAAACCGCCCCTTTTCTTTCATCATCCCTTGACATACATGACATAATGGCTTATAGTATGAATAATAAAGGACACCGTGGCGTGTACCATTTTATTGTCAAGATAATGTTATTTGTTTGCGAGTGTACAAAAATTACCAACATAAACATGCAACACAAACATGAAATGCATAGGCCCTGAGGTCTTCATTATAATTTATGCTTTGTCGACAGGGCGTCACCTACTCTACTCGCCCGAGCGTACGTGCCACGCCTCAGCAGGGTCGGCCGGGTGCCAGCAGCGTGACGCGGGCTGACGTCCGTTGTTTGACAGCACTATTTTAAGGGTTTTAAGGGGCTCTTCTCCATCACCTCATATGCAAGCACGTGACGTAAAGCTGCTGAGGTAACCCACAACCCCTTCCCATACTCCCTTGTTCACCCCCGCTCCACTCCTAGTGATGTACCAATAGGCAGGGTGGTTCATTATTCCCTTGGCTTTGCATCACCCCACAACTATCCTTGGAGACAGTACAAGGAAGGCAACTCATAGAGATGAACTTTAAAGATGGATGATAATCGCTCTGTCTATCACCTTGGCGCCCTCCTCACCAGGGTTGGATCAAATACTGACTTTTTACAATTGAAATACAAATACAAATACTTTCGTTTGGGATTCCAAAAATACAAATACAAATACAAATACTTTTCCCTAATCTAAAACAAATACAAATCAAATCGTTTCTTCCTAACATAATTTAGTTTTGCTAATTCTAAGTATAAACCTCTACTCTGTTGTGTGTGTGGTACCCAAACCCTTTCCACTCCGAATATCAACATACAACTATGATTACAAATACTTTGTTATTATCCCTTGGATTGCAATACACCAATACAAATACACTTAGCATAAATTGTAATGAAATCAGTCAATACAATTAAATTGTATTGATATCCCCGTTTCCCTTGGCGCCTCTGTGATCGTCGTGCTATTTCTTCATTCTGACCATAACTCATTACTCACGTTCTGTCGCGTCTGTTTTTTCATATTGTTAGCCTATGTGCAGTGGTGTACCCAAAAAATTGAAAAGGGGGAGCCAATATATATATATATATATATATATATATATATATATATATATATATTACTAGCCGCAAAGCCGCCCTCCGGGCGGACTTTTTAGCTAGCTCCTGCGGAGGGCTATTGGTGGGCCTTCGGCCCACCACCTGTGGACTCTCCAGATAGCCCCTTCTAACTTTCCTGAAATCATGGATGTAGAAATGTATGTATTCCCCCCACCCATTCACTCACCCATTACCCATCACCCCCCACCCATTCACTCACCCATTACCCATTCACTCACCCATTACCCATCACCCCCCACCCATTCACTCACCCATTACCCATCACCACACACCCATTCACTCACTCCATTACCCATCACCCCCCACCTATTCCCTCACCCATCACCATCACCCCCCACCCATTCACTCACCCATCACCCCACACCCATTACCCATCACCCCACCCATTACCCATCACCCTACATCAAGACTTCCTCAATTCTCGCAACCCACTTTTGTTTTCACAATTCTCGCTAATAGGCTGCTAAAAAAAAAAAAAAAAAGTGATCGGATCATCTCATAAATGGGCTTATGACCTTCCCCTGGTCAACCTGATTCCAAAAATGTGCCATATGAGGTGTTTGCGCCACGGGGAGCGGAACCTATACCACACACACACACAGACAGACAGACAGACAGACAGACAGACAGACACACTTTCGCTTATATTATTATAGATATATATATATATATATATATATATATATATATATATATATATATGTGTGTGTGTGTGTGTGTGTGTGTGTGTGTATATATGTTCTGGTTATTCCTTTTCGCGAGTAATTCTACTCACATAGGTAACTCACCGTAAATGCCAGAGATGAGTAATGTCCAGTAACACACGTTTCAATCACTGTTATTCTTGCTGGAATGTTAATAAGTGGTTTCATGAGGATGTAGAGAGACACCAGGGTAATTAAGGTAGTATAATTGTGTAAATTTACAATATATACACTTGACACTGACAAATATGTACAGGAGTCCCTGTCATAATCCCCGTTCCTACCCTGGCAAAGGCAGTCGCCGGTCTTCCCGTCTGTAGTCCGCCGGCGGTGAGCGAGACCACCGAGAGACAAGGCCTGTTACATCGCCTGGTGAAAGGCTGTGACGTCACAGCATGAGGATCTCCCGCGCGCGACACCGATGACCATGGCTCAGTCTATTGTGTCTACATACGAAGGCGGTCAGGGCGTGTGTATGTGGCGTACTTGTATCATTTTTGCTTTTGTTACGGCAGGAGCTATTTTTTCAAAGTTTACCAGCAAGATGCCGTCCTTGTGCTGTGTTCCCAATTGCAATGGAAACTACAGAAAACGCCCCAGAGTGAGTATACTCTCTTTCCCAAGAGACAAGGTGCTTGCCAGCCAGTGGCTCAGATGAAACGGGACAATTTTTCACCGACGGCCAGAAGCAGGGTGAGTCTATGATCTTTGTAGTATTTGTAGTAGCTTTATTAGCTAATAATGAAAGAAGTGAGACGGTAAGTCTAGCATATCTAGCATACTTATAAGGCATACAAAACGAAATGTTTGTAGCATTACAAATGGCGGATGCTATGTCACAACAAATATTACTAATATTTTGAGAATTATCATTTGTGTTGTGTTACGTTCATAATTCACCTCTGTCACAGCTAGTGGGATCATGCTGCTTTGGCTGACAATGTTTTTGAACTAATGAAGGATTAGCAGCTGGCACTCGTGAAGAATGTGGTTCACTAATGTGGGTGTTTCGTGAAATATTGTCAGCGCGAAATCCTGTAGACCCCTCCATTCACCTCTCTTATTTCACTGGTTATACGACTTAACTGCTGCCCTGATACATGTTACAAGCCACATAGAGGCACTAGCTTTCCATGAGAACACTTACAAGTAATAATAGTTACTCATAAAACTAAAATATTCACGTCAAAAGTAAAGCCTTTTCAGGTGTAGGTTTCAGGTTCAAATATCTTTTGTCTGAATACCAGTGCATCTAACTACTCTCATAAAATAATATGTATCTCAGAGTACTCTGTAACATGCTTTAGGGCAGCAGTTATGCTGTAAACCAGTGAAATATGGAGGGTCTACAGGATTTCGCGCATTGCCCAACATTCCGCACAAAATCAGGACCCACATTCTCCACGAGTGCCCAGCAGCCTCTGAAAGAATGTGATATAAAAGTAATTACACTTTACATAATTATCCATTGGTATCCATACTAGAGATGTCGATGAAGTGTCGGGGTAACACCTTAGTATCGGTGATTTTTTTCTGATTCTTGAAGTGTTGTGGTGTTTGTTGCTTGATCACCCCGTTTTGTGCTTATACTTGTGAATGCTCTTGTGAAATGTCTTGGCTTTCTTGCTTGCTAATCAATGTTTTTTGCTGTTTCCTTATTTTCCACATCAGTAACAAAGTTTGTTTCTTCACATCTGCATCCTGTTCATCTGCTAGGAGTAAAAATGTTGCAAGTTTTTAAGCATTTGTCAGTGTGTTTGTCTTGTAGAAAGTTTAAGTGTTTCCTTATGTCTTTATATTCCTCGCACTGTAATAGGAAGTGTTCTAAAGTTTCCTGCAGTCCAGTGTTACATGTCGTGCATGCTGTGTTTTCCCCAGGGTGTGTCGTGTTCCTGTAGTTTAGTTTAGTTTCAGTGTATTGCTTCTGCATCTTATCAAAGTTGTAGTGGATTCATCATTTATCATAAAGTCTTTCTTTTATGTGTGTTTTGTATGTTCTGTAAAGTCTAAGTGTCTCTTTTTTCAAGTAGTTCTGCTTTCCATTTCTTGGTATCATGCTCTTTTAATTTTTAATTTGTCAGTTATTTCGTGTTGTGTACTATACCAAGTTGGTATATGTTGGTATTATGCTCTTTTAAATAACTGTTGACTGTTTCACTTGCTCTTGCTGCTAAGATGAGTGTCAATGTCATGTTTAGGGCACCTGATTCACTTTGTGCTAAAATAAGGCCATCATCTGCATAAAACAAGGCAAGGATAAAGCAGTTCTCATCTTTAAATCCAATATTTGTTTGTTCAGGTGTAGGATGATGATTATTGTTATCATTAAGAACAGTGATGTTGAACCATTGCAAACCCTTTCCTTATTCCGCTGGTGACATCCATGTTTGTTATGATCTCATTGTTTAGATACAGGATGGTCTTGTCATTTAGGTATATGTCACTTATGACGTCAATTATGTGTGGATGTATCCTGAACTTTTTTAGGCATTCAATTAGGGGCTTTCTTTTCACACTGTCGAAGGCTTTCTTGAAATCTATAGCGATGGTTATTAATGGTCTCTTCATCTTGAAAGACCACCACCACCACCACCACCACACCACCACCACCACCAAAAACCCCCACCACCTCTACCACAACCACCACCACCACCACCCACCACCACCTCTACACAACCACCACCACCACCACCACCTCTACCACCACCACCACCACAACAATACCACCACCACCACCACCACAACCCCACCACCACCACCACCACCACACCACCACAACACCACCACAACACCACCACCACAACACCACCACCACCACAACAACAACAATACCACCACCACCACAACACCACCAGCACCACCTCTACCACCACCAGCACCACCTCTAAACCCCCACACCAACCCCCCCCCCCACCACTACCACAACAACAACAACAATACCCACCACCACCATTGATGATAATGACAGGGATTCAGATTAACGACATAAATAAGAGCGTGAACTGAGAAAGTAAACCTGTACGGGGAGCGGAGCGGTCGAGCGCGCGAGATCCTCATGGTGTGACGTCACGGGCGATCTATCAGGCCTTGTCATCTCGGTGGCCACGCGGTGAGCCGCCGCGCCCCTGTCTTGCAGGTGACAACTACTCTATTTATCTATCACACATATACATCTGCTCCATTACTAAACATAGTATAACAGTAATGTTTCTACCATAGAATAAACTGATAATATAACTACTCTATATAAATATCCATTATGTTACCATCTATTTATAAGAGATGAAAATAAGCTAATTGACCTCTCTCCAAACCTGCCAGTTTCTCAATCTTGCTGATCCCGCAGTAATACAACTGGGTGAGGCCGGCAACACAATGTGCCACGCCCATACCTATCATACCCATACATAAAATTACATATGCCTTAACATCGCTCAGTCACGCGCCTGGCGCGCCCACGCGGCATAAGAAAATGTACCTAACCATGTTACAAAAATGTGTAATACCTGTCAGACCTGTGAAGATTGAGCTTTTCCACTTAAAAGATACTTACCCAACGTGATTGTTCGCTTGACACAACAACAAAGTAGCTATAGTACACTGGGATAGAAAACAATGGGGTTTAGGTACTCAAGAGAGGCGTTCTCCAGAGCCGCGGCAATGCGCGGCATACTGCGACTCGTCAGAGAACTTGATCTCAGAGAAGGTATTAGTAACAAAAGATATTCTAGCGAATGTTAAACTTTGAAGAGATTTGAACGGAAACAATCGATTGAAGACGTTACTTGTAAAAGCTTCATGGAAGCATAATAAAAACCATCACTTACAAAGTGACCAGAAACCCGTTGATTGGAGGTTCCGTAAGGGCAAACGACGGTCACATGATGTTCGCTCATAAAAAATTATTGATACCCACGAAACGGATTCAATGCGTCAGCTGGACTACCTTTGAAAATGTCAAATTCACATATGCCACCTGAAATAGGGAGCAAGGCAAATAGTGAAGCGGTAAATAGATTCCCTAGTCGGCCAGATACATAGAGACAGATCGTCAGCCACTAATACTAGAGATTAGAGATGATAGTAGGTCCAGTGTTATAAATGTCTGATTAACAGAAAAATTGAAAAAGTTCCACCCGATAAGCCTCGAAAATCTCTGATGACTTAAAGGGGACATGCACTACAATAACATCCATGGTAAGCGTTGCTTACAAGACCGGATAGTAGTGCTGAATAGCACCCTGTCTGAACAAGGGTTGCAAATAGAATTCATCTTGACCAATGTTTAGTGTATGTAAGAACTCCTCCTCAGTAAAAAGACTCGCGGTTACTCTCCCACTAGCTGCATCTACCATGTTTGGCTAAAGGCGCCGTCACACTAACACTATTTCTGTCTATGTCTATGATTTCCGTCGTTTTTTTCTCGTTCTGTCTAGTTTTTCCGTCTGACTCAGTCAAACGATTATGGTCGTCTTCATATGGAAAGTTGAAGTCAACTTTCATAGTCAAATCAAAATCCATAGTGATTACTTTAAAGTTATTCGATATAAATCAGTATTTTTTTGCAAATTATAATTCAATACATTTGAAAGTTTAAAAAATATTCAAGTGACTATTGCACATGTAGATACATTTAAAAGCCGGTTTTATATAACAGCCAACAGTCTCTCGCATAACTCGATTGCTGTGTATATTTTTCAAGACACACTCAAAACTCGTTTCTTACTCTTCAAGACTTCAACTTGTAATTATAGACGCAACGAGGGGGTGGGGGGGGGGGGGGGGGTGCACTCAGTAGAGCGCATACCTCCGGCCGAATATTTCATCAATTGGTTGCCATGGCAACAGTTGTCAATAGATTTCATCCAAAATTAAATCAGTTCTTTCTTATACCAAATAGACTTGGTATACCGAGTTTGGTCCAAATCTATACGTAACTTTTTGAGAAATCCTGTACACTAACAAACAGACAGACAGACAGACAGACAGATCAGGGTGAAAACATAACCCCTCCAACTTCGTTGGCGGAGGTAATGAGTCATCCGCGGTGGACACGTAGTTCAGAAGAATTTCTCATTGAAAGCATACGAGGTCACCGTTGTCTCTGGGACCACAGAGATGACTTGTACACCAAGAAAGCTTTGAAGCGGGCGGCCTATATTGTTGTGAAGAATCGTCTCGTGGAAAACTTCCCAGAATGCATCCATGCACGTTTTTTAGCTTGTTTGGCTCGTCTACGATTGATAATACACATAATTAAGTGTATACCAGCGATAGCCTGCCCTGGCGTCGGAGCCATGTTTGTTTACAGTCGACGGAAACAGCTGACTGGTAGTGCAGGCGAACGATTGTGTGTGTGTGACGGCTTGCAGTCAAAAAATTATCAGTTTCAGAAAGTTGCTGAAACAAATTGACAGAAAAAGTGCTAGTGTGCCTCCGCCTTAAGCGCCGCATTATTGGAAACGACCACATTGAATGAGGATTCAAAAACTAGTAAAGTTTGGTCAGAGAAAAAAAAATCAGTTGAGAGCATCTAAACGCACAATCGCACTGTTCAGCACTCTATTAAGCTGATTGGCCTGTTAATAGGTAAAGGCAAAAATATTCACAAGGTGTCGGAGATCAATATCAAGAATGTCCAACCTTTTACTGTTAATGTTAATAAACCATTAAGTTAGCCGCCAAAATAGTTACCAGTCGATTATAAATTATAGTCCTCCCGCAAGTCTCGGACATGTTCATACATAGCTGTCTCAAATAAGAACTGAGACACCCTACCGAAAGCATTGACAAGGTCTCGCTTGGTTTGGGCATGCAAAGGAATGGAACCTATAACATGGTTGGCATGCAACAAGGTTAGCTTCATGAAGGTCAGTCGATCCTTCCGAAGAACTATAATGAAAATAACATGCTATACATGCATTTCACATAGCATGATGTGAAAGAAAATTAGTTAGACTCGGGGTCGTAGATTATAGCCGTGCTTGGCGTTAGTGGTGATTGGGTTGGTGGAAGTGCGTGGACGTAGGTAAGCACATTCAGCAAAAGCTGGGTCCCGTCGGGCTTTGGTCTTCCTTAGTTAACCTGTCATTATGGATTATCTGGACAGTATGAAGAAATGGATCCAATACCTCAAACTTATTGCCATGCTTCTCACCAACAACAATGCGCGGGCCAAAGAATTTTGGCGCCAACTTGGAGTTTCGACTCGGAGTCTGAACCATTACAGTATCGCCTTTTCTTATAGTAATAGGAACCGCACGCTTATGTTGTTGTGCCATCATCTCGGCACGAGAAGCTTGTAGTCTTTCCTTGACCCTTTTGTGTATATTAATAAAGACATGCAAATGTTGATCCAGATACCTATGAAATATATGTTATACACAGCTTTATTGGGCTTGGCCAATAGGTCATATGGCATCCGTTTATCCGCACCATGAAGTATGTAGTGAGGAGACTTGCCCGTGGACTCGCAAACTGAACTATTAATGCAAGCCATCACGTAGGGTAACCAATCTTCCCAATTGTCGTGCAAACTGTTTACGACAGGTCTCAACGCGTCAAAGATCTTCCTGTTAACGCGCTCCGCCAGCCCCTTCGAGGGTTGGATGGTATGCGACCCGGTGGAAAGTCTGCTTAATATTGTACAATGTACAAATCTCCGTAAACAATGCATTACGGAACTTCTGCGCCATTTTCCCCTGGCAATACTCTTGGTGTGGAATAAGGGCAGAAAAGATGAGTAATTAATGCATGGGCTACAGTCGCAGCCGATTTATTCTTCACCGGTGCAAGGACTACAAACTCACAAGTGGAAGCCTCCTTTTCCTGCGCTGATCAGAAGCACGTAAACAAAAGAGATAAATATAGTACTTGAAGATTTTTTGGTGTTTCTGATAGATTTTTTTTGCGATATGCCACATGCATGCATCTTTTATGGGTGCAGCAAGACAGCTGTGCCTTTCCAGAAAAGTTTGCACACGTTTCCGACTGATACGACAACGTTAAATGTGTGGAAGAGATTTGTGCGGCGGACTCCGGCAGATTGGAACGGGAAGTTGAAATTTGCAAGGATTTGTAGTGATACACTCAACACACCAGGGTTGTGAACTGTACGATAATTATCGTATTTGTACGATAATTTGACTATCCGTACGATGTACGATGCATGGTTGAGAATCGTACACGAAAACACGATAATTGACTCACAAATATAATTACATTATAAAGTCATACCAAAATTGTCATCGCATAAAAAAAAAAAAAAATTTGTCGCTGTCAACTTTCGCGAGAGAGAGTGAGAGAGAGTTTTGAGTTTGACTTTTGGTCCTTTGCATGACATGGACTTGGAGCGTTGCTTGCCGCATTAGAACGCAGATTGTGAGAGGGTATTTAGCAAGATTAACCTTACCAAGACAAAGGTAAAAAACTGACTTCTAACGGGAACCATACCTGGTTCTCTTCCAGCAGCGCAGTGTGTAAGGGAAAAGGGAGATTGTGTTACTTTCATCCCTACACATGATATGATATGTCGATGACAACTGACACACTATATATCATTATAAGCGCCAGCTGACACAGGGGATAAAAGAATAGAGGAGAGACAAGTGATGACTTCTGGGATCGGCATTCCTTATAGGGAGCTTAAATGAACCTGCAATGACATGTACAGCTAGACAGATAGACGAACTCATAGAGGAACAGGTAGAAATGTATGGCTTTCTTTCCCCACATAAGCAAAACATACACCCTTCGTCACTCTACTCACCACTACAACCTTTACTAACCATACATTTCTACCTGTTCCTCTATGAGTTCGTCTATCTGTCTAGCTTTACATGTCATTGCAGGTTCATTTAAGCTCCCTATAAGGAATGCCGATCCCAGAAGTCATCACTTGTCAGGTGTCACGGGCCACTTATCTCTGTCTATCCACTTTTTCCTTATAAACTACAACTTACATATTCACAAACACAGTGAATACCTACTACATCACTTGAAGGAGGATTACTGGTCATCTTGCGGTAGTAGGGGTAATGCAAGTTGGTGTATTAGTAGGTAGTACATATAGTAGCGGCCGCTTCACAGCAGTTTTGCTCTGTTGTCTTCGCTAGTGACGTCACAACATGGCGCCAGTCGTTTTAGAGCGTATAAATTTTCCTGTACTTAAATTGGCTGTATCATCAAAAATACTGATCACATAGAAAAATCAACATCACTGCCCAACTATATGAGGCTTGAAGATGTCAAATCAATCCTTACCTCAAGTAGAGTAAACGGGTCCATTGTGTTTATCATTCTCTGAAAAGTAAGCGGCGCGGATTTCAAGCCAAACGGCATCCGAAGCTATTCGTAGTGACCTCCCGGCGTACTGAACGCCGTAACCTCTCTGGAGGATTCTGCCATGGGTACCTGCCAGTACCCCGACAAAAGGTCCACACTACTGAAAATTGTATTACCCGGACCTAACGACATGAGCAGATCTTTTAGAACTGGTAACGGATACCTGTCATCTTCTGAGACCTGATTCACTTGCCGAAAGTCAATAACTGGGCGAAAAGTTCCATCATTCTTCGGAACAAGGAACAAAGGACTGTTCCAGGGTGAACACGAGTGTTGAATAACTCCTTACTCCAACATTTCTTCTACATGTGCATCTACCACAGCCCGTTGCCTATGAGGTAGCCTGTAAGCAGGAATGTAGACAGGTTTGGTCCCTGGACTGAGTTTAATGTGATGCTCCGCTTTATCGGTAGCACCAAGAGCTTCACCGGGGAGTGCTATGACATCTCGGTACTGACCCAAGAGTTCCAAAAGCGAGTGCTTTAACTCCGGGTAGTCCACGACGTTGACAAGCGAACGTAGGGTTGGTAACAGACCCTGCTCGATGTCAACGGCGGACTTCTTCACCGTAGCAACACAAGCAGTAGGCAACTCCAGTGGTTCAGGTACCACCTTTCGATCATACACCAACCCTTCCCCAAGGAAAACTCATGCATAAGCCACGTGGATATGTCGTAGGTGAAGGCTGGGAGGCGTGGGTTGTTAGTATCCATCGTGTCGTAGGTCACCGTACACTCGAGGTCACCAATTGTTGTATTCCTTTTAGCCAGACACGGGTTAAACCATGCACTAAGTTCGCACACAAGTTTATTAAGGCGGAAATAACACAAGTTACAGCGGAGGAAGGCCACGAGACTCACAGAGCGGAAGCGTGTGTGTGCTCTCTGTGATGGCCGAGTAGTTACTGACTGGCTCCCGCTCGCCATGGTAGGAGCTGCGGGGAATTTGGGTCACCCCAGTTAGGTCAGCCACATCTGGCGTGGTGTGACCTATAGGGTAAGTAAGCAGCTGGCGTTAACCCGGGGACTGCGGAAACTGTGAATTTTTTAGTGCCCATGGTGCGGCAATGTGAGTGAAACAGTGACCATTACAAAATTGGATGAAAATCACATCAACGTCAAGGTAGTAAAAATCCGCATCCGGCAATATATCTATTTTCAACCCAAACGTATGGGGTTGTGGTGTGGTTGTGGTCGGGAGTTGAAATATCTGGCGCGAATGGCACCAATCCGCTTGCGAGAGACTGCTGAGGTCGGGTCAGGGATGCCACTCCTTGGGATTTTTCCCAAGATTTTGAGGGGATTATTCAAGTATTTCTCCAGTAGTTTATCTCAAGGTAAGCATGTGTACCGTAAAAATCTAGGACTGACCCAAGACTGATCCCTAAAAAAATCCTAAGATAGACAAAAATATCCCAAGGTCGTTAAGAAAACATTGAAACTGAATCCTAAATACGGTACATATGCTTACCTTGAGATAAACCACTGGAGAAATAGTTGAATAATCCCTCCAAAAACCCGTCAGAGTGGCATGGTTGGTAGAGACGTGAGCTCGCAATGTGCAGCGTCCCTGCGCATTCGGTCAGCGGTTCGAGTCCGCCCAGTTCGTGCTGACGTGGTGGCGCTTTGTATAGTCAATAACCTTGTAGTTGGTACTTGCAAAGTGCCTAGATAGGATCAAAGTATCTTATCTTATCCCTCCAAAAATCCCAAGATAGACAAAAAATATCCCAAGGCCATGGCCTAGGTCCCAAGATCTTGGGAAAAAAACTCAAGGAGTGGTATCCCTGCGTACAGCGTAGTTAGGCAGATGGTGATGTGTGGTATCGAGGGCTGACATAGCGGCCTACATAGTTAGGCAGTTATGTGATATGATTGTGACTTTTGTGGTAAAAGCACCAAAATTGGCACATTTGATAATCATGACATACTAAATGATCTCAGATATAGGGCCAAGCACATTTTTTCCCTTTGACACCCATAAAGTGGGGAAATCCAAGATGGCCGCCATCTGAATCGTGAAAATCTATTTTACGTCATATCTTTCTGATTATATATCACATAGACATGAATAACATATCGTTTTATATGTTTTCACACATAAGGAAGCCAATGGCACCACTCATTTGTCGCTAGAAGGCATTACAATCCCGATAAAGCTGATATTCATGATAAATATATATAATATAATATATATTAATATAATACTTCTCTTCTTGCAGGTGACTGATCATAAGTAGAATCCACCATGTCGGCGAAGAAGCGATGTAAGATCGTAGAAGATTACAGTCTGCAACCATCTACATCAACAGTTGGCTATCCTCCCATTGATTGGAGTCGTTGTGCCCTTTGCCAAGAACATTCTTCAGAGCCTCTCCAGTGCCCAGCAAAATCAAAGAGGACAGATGTTGGGGCTGGGTATCACCGTGTAGGTGACAATTTAACAAAGTTTCGAGAATTAGGTGAACAGCCAGTTGGCGTGCACATAGCACAATTAGATGATGGCGATGGTATCCCTCAGACACTTGCCAAACTGTACATAGCGCACAGTGGCACTCATCTTGCCGTTTGAAGTGTTCTTCAAGTCGTCTAGCACGACGACAGTTGCAATACTTCCATATGAAAGTGACATCCGAGATCGCCCTTACACGCGGCAACAGTTTTCACGAAAAGACCGACCTTCTGAAGGTGATGTATGTTTCTTCTGTGATGAAATTGCAACGGAACGTGCCATGATGCCATGATGCCCAAACTGTCCGATCGAGTTAAGCAATGCGCCCTGAAGCTTCAAGATCAAGAACTCATTGCAAAACTTAGCTCCGGCGACCTGGTGGCACAGGATGCCAAATATCATGCACCATGCCTTGTGAAATTGTACAACGCAGCCAGTAGGAAAACAGCAGTAGATCGACAAAGGAACACAGATGGAGTATCTCACGGCATAGCATTGGCGGAACTCTTAGGCTACATAAAAGACACAAAGATGATCGAGCAATCGGTTGCCCCAATATTCCAGCCAGTTGTCTGATCTTCTCAAATTATACACTGATCGACTGAGACACCTGGGAGTTGAGGTAACTGGCCGTATCCACTCTTCAGACTTAAAAGATCGAATACTTGCTAATGTCCCTGGAATCCGGGAACAAAATATCAACAAGTTCACGTGTTCGTGTGTTTGCATGAATCATCATACCGAGGTATATTGGCAGTGGCGTCTCTCTGCTCTTAGTGCGATGAGTACCAGTGGAACCTGGGCGTCTTTTCACGTAGCTGTTGTACAGCAGCAATTGTGCCATACTCACTTGATTGTCTCACTTGCTCAGTTACTTTATTCATAATGTTTGGGCCGTCCATTATCATGGCAACTAGTGCCACCAGTGACGTGGGAACAGCCTGTTCTTGGCAGCCTTTGCTAAAGGACCCATCAAATGTTGCTTGCATTCCCAACATATCTCGACGAATGAGTTGTGCTGCCTTAGCTAAACATATAGCTTCGTTGTCGCAGTTATCCACACTCGAATTCATCAGTGCAAATCCGACATCATCTTCAAAACTGAGTAAAACGTTTCGGCCTTGCTTGTAGGCCCTGATTTCAGGGACATTAGCAAGTATTCGATCTTTTAAGTCTGAAGAGTGGATACGGCCAGTTACCTCAACCCCCAGGTGTCTCAGTCGATCAGTGTATAATTTGAGAAGATCAGACAACTGGCTGGAATATTGGGGCAACCGATTGCTCGATCATCTTTGTGTCTTCTATGTAGCCTAAGAGTTCGCGCAATGCTATGCCGTGAGATACTCCATCTGTGTTTCTTTGTCGATCTACTGCTGTTTTCCTACAGGCTGCGTTGTACAATTTCACAAGGCATGGTGCATGATATTTGGCATCCTGTGCCACCAGGTCGCCGGAGCTAAGTTTTGCAATGAGTTCTTGATCTTGAAGCTTCAAGGCGCATTGCTTAACTCGATCGGACAGTTTGGGCATCATGGCATCATGCAGAGAGGCACGTTCCGTTGCAATTTCATCACAGAAGAAACATACATCACCTTCAGAAGGTCGGTCTTTTCGTGAAAACTGTCGCCGCGTGTAAGGGCGATCTCGGATGTCATTTTCACATGGAGGTATTGCAACTGTCTGAAGTCGTGCTAGACGACTTGAAGAACACTTCAAACTGCAAGATGAGTGCTACTGTGCGCTATGTTTGGCAAGTGTCTGAGGAATACCATCAATCAATCAATCATTAGGAGCATACGCCGGGGGGCGCGTCGCCTCGCCCACCCTACGACGCCACTCCCGGGGGTCACCACGCGCGAGTTCCCATGCAGGCTCCTTTCCCATACCAAGCAGCTCTCGACAAGAAACATCGACTTGCCCCAGCCATGAGCCTT
Source organism: Chionoecetes opilio (assembly GCA_016584305.1). Classification (NCBI taxonomy): domain Eukaryota; kingdom Metazoa; phylum Arthropoda; class Malacostraca; order Decapoda; family Majidae; genus Chionoecetes; species Chionoecetes opilio. The sequence goes on along the minus strand of JACEEZ010022900.1, from coordinate 86,208 downwards.
GTGGGCGCCCCCTTGGCCTCCTCCACGCCGGATTGTCTCTTACAGATACAACCCGATGGGAAGGATCGGTTTCAGGGTAGCGTGCCACATACCCATATAGCCGAAGTTGACGCTGACGGACTATGCAGATAATAGGCCTCGATTCAGTCTCACGGTGCAATCGCTGATTTGACACGTAATCATCCCAGCGATACCCCATGATTCTGCGAAGACACTTATTACCAAATGCATTGATTCGTCTCTTCAAGTCACTATTTAGTGTCCATGTCTCACAACCATAGAGTAAGACAGGGATCACAAGCGACTTGAAGATCCGGATCTTTGTCCTACTGCACAGGTACCGACAACCCCAAATACTCCCGCTGAGCGAGTCCATAACACCGTGGGCCATGCCAATCCTCCGTAAGACTTCTTGATGTGACCCGCCGTCATTATGGACTGCGCTACCAAGGTATGTAAAACTTTCCAAGATCTCAATGTCCTCGCCACACGTATGAACAGACTGTACTGCTTCATCTAGTAAGTCTCCAAACACCTGGACCTTGGTCTTGAGCCAGGAGACCTCAAGTCCCAAAGGCTTTGCCTCCTCGTGCAGCGCCTCGAGAGCCATCACCAGGACCTCCAGCGACTCAGCAAAGATTACTGCATCACCGGCAAAAACAAGATCAGTGATCTTGGTGTTGCCGACGGATGCTCCACAATCACTTTGATCTACAACCTTGTCCAATACCCAGTCCATACAAGCGTTGAAAAGTGATGGGGCAAGGACGCACCCTTGCCTCACTCCTGTATTCACAGGAAAGAAGCTGGATACACCTGCCCCACACTTCACAGCACTCTCAGTCCCAGAATACAGACCAGTTATCAAACCAATAGTCCTTGCAGGAATCCCTCGAAGTCACAGAAGATCCCAAAGTGACTCACGATGCACTGAGTCAAACGCCTTCTTGAGATCAACATTGGCTGCAAGCATCCCCTGTCGAAACTCACGTCGGCGTTCCACCAGGACACGAAGCGCTAGGATACGGTCCGTTGTTGACTTACCAGGCGTGAACCCAGACTGCTGAGGTCTCTGATGCTTCACCAGATGACTGCGAATCCGTGTCAGCAATAGATAGGCAAGCACCTTGCCTGGTACGCTGAGCAGTGTAATACCGAGGTAATTGTTGCAGTCCTGACGGTCCCCTTTTCCTTTCCAGATAGAGACAACCAGCCCCCTTTTCCAGTCAGGAGGAATGGTACCTGATTGCCACACGGCAGTCAGGACAGCATGCAACCCGCGGATCATGGCCTCACCCCCAGCTTTGAGGAGCTCCGCACTGATATTACAAACACCAGCTGCCTTTCCACCCCTCAACTTTGCTACAGCCTCTCTGACTTCGTCAAGAGAGGGTGCGGTTTCGTCAATGGGAGGATCGGCATCCACTGCCTGTAACCCAGTGGTGTGAAGCTGCTCAGTTGGAGGGTCCACCGTGACCATCGCCATCATCTAATTGTGCTATGTGCACGCCAACTGGCTGTTCACCTAATTCTTGAAACTTTGTTAAATTGTCACCCACACGGTGATACCCAGCCCCAACATCTGTCCTCTTTGATTTTGCTGGGCACTGGAGAGGCTCTGAAAAATGTTCTTGGCAAAGGGCACAACGACTCCAATCGATGGGAGGATAGCTAACTGTCGATGTAAATGGTTGCAGACTGTAATCTTCTACGATCTTACATCGCTTTTTCGCCGACATGGTGGATTCTACTTATGATCAGTCACCTGCAAGAAGAGAAGTATTATATTAATATATATTATATTATATATATTTATCATGAATATCAGCTTTATCGGGATTGTAATGCCTTCTAGCGACAAATGAGTGGTGCCATTGGCTTCCTTATGTGTGAAAACATATAAAACGATATGTTATTCATGTCTATGTGATATATAATCAGAAAGATATGACGTAAAATAGATTTTCACGATTCAGATGGCGGCCATCTTGGATTTCCCCACTTTATGGGTGTCAACGGGAAAAATGTGCTTGGGCCTATATCTGAGAGCATTTAGTATGTCATGATCATCAAATGTGCCAATTTTCGTGCTTTTACCACCAAAGCCACAATCCTCCTATATTTGGCCACATATCCGCCTAGCTAACATGTAACACAGTTTGTAGACTTCTACGAATGTTGGCGCGGTTTTTGTATGCAATTGAAAATAGCGCTTCCGGAAGGCATGCCGCAGTCGCTCAGCAGAGCCTTCCGGAAGGCTTGCCGCAGCCCACGGGTTAAGCCCAACATTGGGGTCACTACAGGATATAGTTAAAAATATAAAAAACATAAAAAATGGTAAAGCAGCAGGACCTGACAAGATCAAACCAGAGTTAGTAAAAGCATTGAGTAACAGCAAGATTTGTAGAGACAATTTAAAGAAATGTTTTAATAAAATACTAAATAGTGGAAAAATGCCAGAAATTTGGAAAGAATCAAATACAGTATTGATCCCAAAGAAGAGTAAACCAGAAGTGAACGATTTCAGACCCATATCTCTGACAAACCAAATGTATAAGCTGTTTATGAAAATTTTGAAAGAAAAACTGGAAGAACGCATAAGGCTTAATGGCGAGGACAAAGAAGAACAAGCAGGATTTACAAAGGGAAGAAGACTGGAGGCGTGAGCGGAGATAATAAAAGATATTATCCCGGTCCGAGTATAATCCTTTCAGTACAGAGTGGTGGAGGGAACTGGGCCAGAAGCCACAAAACACTTAAAGACCTTTTTTTGGTCGTTAGTCCAACGACGGAATCCACAGCGCGGAAAAGTCGTCGGTTTCGTCGTTAACGTGCACACTGGCCAACGACTGCTCAAGACCGGTATTAGCAGAGGTCGGAAGTCTCCAGGCATGATCATTATTGCTTGGTATGCTATGAAATATCTTTTCTATAGGTGAATGTAGACATATGATTGCATTTGGATGGATATTATTCATATATATGAGTAAAGAGATGAAATACAAGCAAGGGACTCATCTACGTCTGGCAGCGCGGCCTTCGGCAGCAGCAGCAGCAGCATGATGAAGCCCGTGAGGTGGATATCAACACCAACTTCACCAAGGGAGATAGATGTCTTTGGTAATATTTAGTAGGGGAGCGAGAACCCCTTGAGGAATCTATGATCCCTGGTGATATCCTATGGTGCTATCACAGGCGTGGGAGCTGACTGTCTTCTTCAGGAAGGCATAGGTGAGGCGGATAACTGCGGGTTTTTACTCAAAACTTTTAAGTGTGGCGGCTGGAGCCGCCAGCTCCTCCGCCACTGTAGGTTTGGGCAGGATTAAACGTCTTATTACTCGTTATTATACAACTTAGTGATTATGGTGAGATGTTATATATACTTGTCATTATCTAAAGCAATGTAGCACCGTGTGTCACCTTAAATAAGGGTGATTTAAAGATGTTATGATGAGGTGACTGATGGCGGGGCAGAGTAACGGAGAGTCCTTGCCGCGGGGCCTCCCCATATCACAAATATTCACTATTTCAACCCACACACACACCTTCTACCCCCAAAACACTAGCAACACAGGCTCCTTACTTATACATCTTACTATCTGATACATTAAAACTCCTTAAAACGCAAGCATTCCGAATAAAACGAGAATTAGTACAAATACATACCAGCGGGTCTCCGGAGGATTGACGTCAAGTTGCCGCTGCTTGTCACTACTGATGTAATACTACAGCAAGATAATCATATAACTGTTGTTTCAAAATGTTTACACATAGATATATTCAATTCTTGAAATTCTGTACATTAATTTTCAACATAGTAAATAATCCCGTCTGAAAATACACCAGCGGCCCTTCGGAGGGCTGATGGAGGTAAATTTGCCGCCGGCGGCCGCCGTTCGCCGCTCTACGGCCTACGTCGGCCCGCCGGTGATGGTTAGCTGGGATGATTTCTTATTCTCCATATTATTTCTCATCTCAATATTATTTCTACTTTCAAATGCTATTTCTTCTAACCAATGTTCATGGTATGGACATGGGTATATCAAAACCATTGGTTTTATTAGTGATGACCTGATTTTCAACATAAGAACACTTAAGATTGCCTTATTGTGGTTAAAATAACATCAAATATTGGTCGCTAACACCCAGTTGTCCATAAGTTACCTATCTAATCAAGATTTATGGACATTTGGAACGGGATCTTATTATTCAGTGCAGTGGCCTATTAACACCACAGTACTTGGACACCTATTTCAGCCGAAATCAGGTGTCAAATGGGCTTGTAAAATGTTTCCACGAATTCTTCTTCTTCTTCTTGTGACTTTTGTAGGCAAGAAAGATACAGGCGCAAAGGAAGAAATTTGGCGCAGAAAGTTATATTTCGTCTCTTAACTCATTGTCCAAGCGAGCGAAGCGAGCTTTTAGCATTTATGCAAAAATTCGTAATATATTGTGCCTGGCGACATTAGTGCAGTGGCGAAAGTAGTGCATTAGTGTAGTGGAAATAAAATGTGTTCGTAGCCTTCACAACAACAGTGTCTGAGGCTCTGAGCGTCGCCGCTCACCGATACCACAAACTCCACCACCACACCACCACCACCACCACACCACCACCACCACACCACCACCACACCAACACCACCACCACCACCTCTACCCACCACCACACCACCACCACCACCACCACCACCACCACTACCACCACCACCACCACCACCACCACACCACCATCACCACCACCACCACCACACCACCATCACCACCACCACCACCACGACCATCACCACCACCACCACCATCACCACCACACCACCACCACCACCATCACCACCACCATCACCACAACCACCACCATCACCACAACAACCACCATCACCACCACCGCCATCACCACACCATTTTTTTTAAGAACTTTTTTTTTGAACTTTTTTCCAAGAACAATTTAGCACTTTTCTTATTCTTTGTAAAAAATAAAGAAAATCAAAGAAGGGGATGGTGAAGGTTAGGTTGGTTAGGTCAGGTTGTAATAGAAGTATTTTAAAGTGAGGGTATTTAAAAAGTTGACTTTAGCCTGTACGAGCTTGGACACGTTCCACATCTTTAGTGTGGACGTCTATTTCCTAGTTTATAATATTTTTTTAGTTAAAGTTTTAGTTTTTAGTTTTTTAGTTTCCTAGTTTATAATAGATTCTTTCACTGAAAAAGGAAACGGTAGTGAATTGGAATTGAACCGTTTCAATTATGCAAACTTGAAACACATGTTTGGCTTGAAAAAAAACATGTTAAACAACGGCATCTGACGTCATCACTGATTCAAGGAGAAGGCAATAGTGTTGAATACCATTTAAATCAAATAAAGGTGTCAACTTGTAATTCTCCCTCCCTAATTCCAAAGGCATGCATAAAATCGTTAACAGGAAAGAGTGAAGAAGTGACTTTTCCACGCGCTGCGTTCTACCACATTTGTTAGTATTTGTTTGTTAGTTCGTACAAGAGAGTTAACCGTATTAGTTAAAGCAGGGAGTGCTTGATCTAACACAGTTATAATTAAAGCTAACTCGGTTAAAGTTCTGCTCGGTTTGTATATCATTGATGGTCTTCCTCAAGGTAGTAAAAGAGGCAAGATCGCTTACCTGACTTTCAGAGTTACTGGCAAATATTCATGCAATTTATATGGATGAGTTTGTTATTAGAGGAAGTTAAGGAGGTTAGTTGATTATATCTCTCCCTAAGTTCTTCCACAACTCATTCATTGCTGTACCAAATAGTATGCGCGAGAGCTGTCCAATGCCGTCAATGAAAACAGACAAGCTATCAATTAGAGAGAACTGCAACTCCGAAATGCCAGTGGTCGCTGGCAGTTTTAACTCACAATTTGGTGAAAAGTTGGTCAACTTGAAAGAAAAATATGGGCTTATTCCACTGCACTTAAAACACAAAAGTATAATTTTAAGAACGATTTTCTTCTATATGTATATTGTATAGAAGCCTGATTCTGTAAAACATGTATTTAACCAAATAACCAAGTAGGTTATAGTTGAGGAGGCGAGGTAAATGTTACTCTATGATATTATACAGTCAATAACGTATGTTTAGGAGTTATCTATACCTAGGCAGTCATATGTTCCTGTTATTATTGTGTATCAATCAGATAGAAAGCCTGGAAGTGCAATGAGTCGATGCGTGAAGTAGCAATGTTTTGATTCAATCTCCCCGCCACAATCTCCCCGCCACCACTCCCCGCCGCGGCGTGTCGCCTCCACAATTATAACCTACATTGTCGCAGCAACAAGCCGATTTCGGCATTCTTTATTCTTCGTTTTTCCAAGGCATTGCTTATTGTATTTTGACAAGCGTTTGCCAGACGCAGCAGTACTGTCTTAGAAAACAGTGTGAACATCACCCAAATTTTACATGCCACAATATACATGTTAAAAATATATTAAGCTTTGCTACTCGAGGCGAGTAATTTGCATTAAATTGCTATTATAGAACGTTCCATCGTAATGAATGTCATCCATATAATTAGTAGAACAACAGAAGAACTATATTTTTTGGTATTCAGATGCGGTGCATCAATGTTTATCGCGAAATTAATTTATGAAAAATATTAGTCGCGGAGCCAAAACACAGTAGACCAACCTTTGAGTTAAAACTGCCAGCGACCACTGGCATTTCTCGAGTTTCAGTTCTCTCCAATTGGAGAGAACTGAAACTCGAGAAATGCCAGTGGTCGCTGGCAGTTTTAACTCAAAGGTTGGTCTACTGTGTTTTGGCTCCGCGACTAATATTTTTCATAAATTAATTTCGCGATAAACATTGATGCACCGCATCTGAATACCAAAAAATATAGTTCTTCTGTTGTTCTACTAATTATATGGATGACATTCATTACGATGGAACGTTCTATAATAGCAATTTAATGCAAATTACTCGCCTCGAGTAGCAAAGCTTAATATATTTTTAACATGTATATTGTGGCATGTAAAATTTGGGTGATGTTCACACTGTTTTCTAAGACAGTACTGCTGCGTCTGGCAAACGCTTGTCAAAATACAATAAGCAATGCCTTGGAAAAACGAAGAATAAAGAATGCCGAAATCGGCTTGTTGCTGCGACAATGTAGGTTATAATTGTGGAGGCGACACGCCGCGGCGGGGAGTGGTGGCGGGGAGATTGTGGCGGGGAGATTGAATCAAAACATTGCCACTTCACGCGTCGACTCATTGCACTTCCAGGCTTTCTATCTGATTGATACACAATAATAACAGGAAAATATGACTGCCTAGGTATAGATAACTTCTAAACATACGTTATTGACTATATAATATCATAAGAGTAATATTTACCTCGCCTCCTCAACTATAACCTACTTGGTTATTTGGTTAAATGCATGTTTTACAGACTCAGGCTTCTATACAATATACATATAGAAGAAAATCGTTCTTAAAATTATACTTTTGTGTTTTAAGTGCAGTGGAATAAGCCCATATTTTTCTTTCAAGTTGACCAACTTTTCACCAAATTGTGAGTTAAAACTGCCAGCGACCACTGGCATTTCGGAGTTGCAGTTCTCTCTAATTACGAGGGTATAAATCATAAGCATGAGTTTGGTCAGTAGGAGAATTTGATTTGTTAGTGTCAAGCCGCGTAGCATTGCAAAGTTTTGTAGTTTCTGCTAAGCATAAATCAGGCTTGGCACTGGTCCGTTATTAAGTCAATCACTGTGTATCACTTCTAATGTATTCAACCACGGATTCAATATATCAAGCTTATTATTCTGGAGCTGTTTAACTGCCAGGCGCGGACCCACATATTTAAGAGCTAATTTAGAGTTCCTCTCCGGGAATCGAACCATTGCAGTCACCAACGCGTATTTAAGGGCTTAGTTAACCCTCTGACATAAAACAATTAATAAAAAATAAAGGATTAGGTCTTTCGACTTGAAACTTTCAGGTTATAATCAAATTATCAATACAGACATTATGGGAGCATGAGAATGTGGTATGTTATGACATCATGACGTCATGACGTCACAGGGTGTGATGACGTAACGACATCCTGCGGTCTTATTATTTGCCCTAGACACACCAGATTTTGCATGTAAATATTCTAGTACTACCATACGAAAAACCGTGTAATTTAACTTTTTGTATATTCCCAATACGTCATGAAATATCGAGGCCATAATATGTACGTTTTGCATGACGCCGCGCCAATCGCGATTTGTTATAAAATTCCTTCTGACACGCAAGTTTTCACTTTATCAAAAAGAAAAAAGAAATACACAATAAAGCTACTACCATAAATTTATAAACAAGAGCATTTACAAGCACTTCCAATTAAAATTGGATTTTCAGCAAATTAATTAATGCAAATTTTTTTATTTTGCACTACGGGCGTTTAAAGTTTTCACTACCATGTTATTTTGTTCAGAATTCATGCTCTTTTTCATATATTTTTTTCCATGTTTGGCGTCTTTTCCACAAAAACCCTCTCATTTATAATGATATTGTAGACAAATTTTTAATAGGCCTAGGGGAGATGCTCGAAAGAGTTACGGATCCATAAGTATTACCTACAGTTTTACCTCGTAGCCTCTACGTTGATGCCCCAAACCGTTTTCCCCCTTTGGGTACAGCCCCGTGGGGCTACGGGTGTCGGCATCACCCGTAATCCCTACGGAGTGAATTTGAAGCGACAGCCCTACAAACACCAAAATACAAGTTTTTTCACTATAGGCGTATTTGTAGTGTCCTTCTGGAGAAAAAATTAAACTTATTTAAGCCCCGGGCCCGGGCTTGCCATTCACAAATCGATTGTAGCGCTGCCAAAGCTTTTTCTGATGTTGCCGAGAGTAAAAGTGTCGTACATTCTTACTCTTGCGAGGCTAAAGGAAATATCTTAAGGTTGACATTATTGAAGCACACAAAGTAGTAGCGTGATGTCTGTATACACATCGATATCTAATTGTTTGAGCTCTTAAAATTTGCCTAGCATTGTTTTCTAACTCTATAGATGGCTGATATAAAACTTAAATGTTTAGGCGCGATGAAACTGTTTTTTTTGAATATCTATTGCTACACACCCATTTCACGATGGGTCCAGGTGTTTAATGCTTTCATGGACCGTACGTATGTAGGCTACGTGTACCTACATCTACGTTTCACGAATTTTCTTCCCAAAAATTTAGATGAATGCGGTTGTGATTCATCCTCCAGTCCCTTTCCCCGCCCTTTTAAACATCCATGGGCGGGTTGTGTGTGGGCGGTGTGTGATTAGTGTGGTGGGTGGGTGTGTGGTGGCGGATGAAATGATGGGCGTGTGGTGGGTGGGTGTTGGTGGGGGGATGGGTGATGGCGTGTGTGGGTGGGTGTGTGGTGGCGATGTTATGGGCTTGTTGGTGGGATGGGTGTGTGGTGGGGTAGGGCTATGGGCGTGGTGCGTCAGGGTGATGGCCGTGGGTGGGTTTTAATGTATGCGAGCCTCGAATTGTACGTCATAGTGAAATATCGAGGGCCATAATATGTACGTTGTGATGACGCCGCGCCCAATCGCGGATTGCATAAAATTCCTTCTACACGAGTTTTCACTGTATCAAACAGAAAAAGAAATTCACATCGCTCTACCATAAATTTATAAACAGACCCATTTCAAGCACTTCCAATTAAAATGTTTTCAGCAAATTAATAATGCAAATTTTTTATTTTGCACTTACGGGCGATATAAATTTTCACAACCAGTTATTTGGTGTAGCATGAATTCATGCTCTTTTTTCATGAATTTTTCATGATTGCGTACATTTTCACCACAAACCTCGTCAATTTTATAATGATATTTTAGACAAATTTTAAATACACTCTAGCGATGCTCTCCTAAAGAGTTAGATATAGTATCCTACGAGGTTTTACCTCGTAGCGCCTTACGGTTAAATGGCTCAAAACGTTATCTCCCTTGGGAAACGAGACGTGAGGCTACGGTTGCTCGGCTCACCCGTATAATTCCTACGAGATTGAGATTTGAAGACAAAGTAATCAAACACAACAACCAAAAATCCCAGTGGCATCCCCTTTTATTTTAGTTTATTGTGTATTATAGAGCCATTTCATGCTTGCCTGTTTGAAATGTGATGTGTTTAGGCGTAGTTTGTCCATGCCCTTGGAAGTAAAATTTTACTTATTTAAGCTCCGCCCACATATTTTTTACTCTTTTGCGTGCATAGAAAACTGAGCAGATACACTCGGCAGCGATATTTTACTCTTTTCCTGTAAAGTTTTACAGTCGTGGGTGTGAGTGGTGGTTTCAAGAGCCTGGCCAATCAGATCGCGCGCATGAGAAAATCTTATCAAAACTCCTCCCGTAAATGTTTCTCTTTTCCTTTAATTCTCATCCAATTCAACATTCATTACGTGCGCACGACATGCAAAGGATACTGTATTTAATTAAGAGTAGGTAAGGAGTAGTAAGGAGTAGAATAGGTGACTCTTAACAGGTAAGAAGTCACAAATATTAAAATTCTCCAGCGACGTCTGGGAACAAATTTCACAATCCCTCGAATTTTCAATGTGTCCGAATCTTCGTTGATGCTTGCTGGCTTAGCACCAAAACTGGTGTATTATTGCTATAGTATAGTCAAATACTTAAATATATTCATGAGTGATATTACATTTGCAATAGAAATGTATAAATTTGGTATATATGTTATATCACACAAAAAGAAAGCCTTTTAGAGAACCTATCGCAGGGCACGAATACGAACATTTCATCAGTCTGATTCAGCTCCAACACGCGTAGGAAGGTCTCTGTGTGTAACCCACGGGCCACCACACACCCACCACCACCCAGGCACCCACCCGCCCACCACCACCCACCCACCCACCACCCCCCCACCACCCCACCCATCACACACCCACCCACCACACGCCCATCACCCATCCCGCCCACCACCCGCCCACCACACACACACCCCCACCACACCCCCATCACCCATCCGCCCACCACACACCCACCCACCACACGCCCATCACCCATCCGCCCACCACACACCCACCCACCACACGCCCATCACCATCCGCCCACCACACACCCACCCACCACACGCCATCATACATCCGCCCACCACACACCCACCCACCACACGCCCATCACACATCCGCCCACCACACACCCACCCACCACACGCCCATCACCCATCCGCCCACCACACACCCACCCACCACACGCCCATCATACATCCGCCCACCACACACCCACCCACCACACGTCCATCACACACCCGCCCACCAAACACCCGCCCATGGATGTTAAACGGGGGAGATGCACTGGAGGATGAATCACAACCAGCATTCATCTAGGTTTAGGCAAAGAATAATTCGTGAAACGTAGATGTAGGTACACGTAGCCTACATACGTACAGGTCCATGATAGCATTAAACATCCTCGACGCACATCGTGAAATGGCTGTGTAGCAAATAGATATTCAAATAACAGTTTCATAGCGCCCTAAACATTTCAGTTTAATATCAAGTCCATCTATAGAGTTAGAAAACAATGCTAGGCCATTCTAAGAGCTCAAAACAATTAGATATCGATGTGTAATACAGACAATCACGCTACTACTCTTTGCTGTGCCTTCAATAATGTCAACCTTAACGATATTCCTTGAGCCTCTGTAAGAGGTCATGAAGTGTACGACACTTTTACTCTCGGCAACATCAAGAAAGAGCTTTGGCAGCGCTACAATCGTATTTTGTGATGGCAAGCAGGGGCGGAGCTTAAATAAGTATAATTTTACTCCGGAAGGACACTACAAAATACGCCTTTTATTGCATCATTGACTCCATATATATCATATTTAACATACAATACCTATACTTGTAATAGATTCATATTAGGGCAAACCATAGACCACTGTATACCTGGACTGTTCACGCGACAATGTTTTGAATTAACCTCAAGATATTTATGTAAGAAGCTATGACACTCTCGCAGTGTTCTATGCACTGATCAAACTAGGATATATTCATTTAAATATTCAGGAATAAAACAAATGTGTAGGCAATGACAAATAATTAAGACTTCTATGTTTATTATTATCCTTTCAATCAGTCAGCAAGTACCAACAGTGTTCGTATGAAGAAGGAACTGGAGATATCATGAATATCAGACTGTCTACATGTACTCGTTTCAGTTGTCAATGTCACTATCATCACTGTCATCATCTGCACACTGATCAAATGCCTCTACGTCTTGCGTCTTCATGTTGTCGCAGTCTGCCAAAGCACAAGCATCGGTGCAGCTCAAGCCATTTTCCATACAAGTGCATGTTGGCAGCCTGCACATTCGTTTGCACTTACACGACAGAAATTCTAGGACAACCTCTGGCGCTGGAAGTGGAACATATGCGACTTCAGGCTGGATGATGATGCCGTTGACTCGATGGGATGTAACACCTCCAATGAGAGTTTCTTCGAGCCGATCGATGTTGTCGAATGCCATGGTTGTTGGTACGCGTGGATAGGTCTTGGTAGGTAGAACAACTCCTATTTCTGGTTCCAATGCTAGTTTGTTCAGACACAACGCTGTGTCTATTTCCTCCAGCTTTGAATAGGATATGCCGTGCCCCAACCTGTTGATGGTTTTTATCAGTTGCACATTGCTTGTAAGTGACTTGATGGCCCACGGCAACAGGATGTGCTTTGCTGGGACGACTCTACCAAAGGTTACACCATATACGCAATCTTGTCCCAATGAGTTAATGATTCGTTTGCATTTGTCAGGACTGTCGTCGTTAAGTTTCCCACCTTGGCCAAGAAGAGCAGAGAAGAAATCGATTAGACTTTCTGGAAGTTTCACGTAGTCACAGTCTAGCTCATCTGGACACGGAGGCCATTCTTTTCTCTGGAGGTTCCGGATGTCATTACGTATGTGAGTAGCAGCTGACTGAATGTTCTCTGCCTTGTCATGTTTGGAAATCGGACTAGACAATACTTCCATCAGCTGCATGTTTTCTTGCACAAGTGTTTCCATGGACAGATTGTCTGGATATACCAGAATTCTGCCATTCTTAGCTTGTATGAAATGCAGAGATGAAGAGAATTCTCCCTCAAGCTTTCTCCGAACATGTTTTTTTGTCTGTGGTTTGATGTTTTGACATCCAAGTTCGATCATGGTGTTCAGGAGCTTTGTAGTGAGTTTAGTAAGTGTCTCTACATGTGGGTGCTTCAATACTGTTTCTCGAACATGATCGAAAAGAACATTGTAGGCCTACTTTTCGATTTGTTGGTATTCGCTTTCGTCTGAGTCACCGGCTGGAACCTTCAGCTCATGCACAGGGTTTTTGGTGTAAGCTTTATAGCAGGACTTATGATATTTGGCTTCAGCTGCCACAATGTCTCGTGCTGTCACAGCCTGTATCTTGTCGTCTAGCTTAGTTAATGCAGTGGCTCGGACAGTCAGATCTTATCTGAGATCCACAGCTTGAATGAGCACTTCACGTGTTTTACTCCCAGGAATATATTTATTCTTCTTATCGCAGAATATACAGACATCATCGTATACACGTGAAGCTGATGACTTTGATTCTCGAGGTCGTACACATCTGGACGTAGAGGGAATAGGCAGCTGTTTTTCATGTTCCTGGAGTTTGTCCAGTTTTTTCTTATGTGTGAAGTTGGCACGACATGTTCTGTGATAGTAAAGCTTATCTGCGTAATCACAGACATCAAGATCAATGATAGCTTTGAACTGCTGCTGCGTTGCTGCCCTAATAAGTGTGTCACATGATTCATCGTCCTTTGGCTTGGAAAGTTCTGAGACTGGTGATAGCTTCGAGCAGATGACACAATTTCTCCGATCGGTGGAACTGCCTTTCGGTGCTGCAATTTAGGTTAGTTGTATTGTTCAACAGTATCATAAATACTTTCAGAAAAAGATAGGTATACATAATCAAATGGATACAACCCATCTGCATACCCAACAATATGCAGGAACATGACGAAATATGACTTCATATTTAAAAAGTTTTTCGGTCATACCCCCACTGTATATAAACGTGCATAGCAACCTTAAGCTACTCTGCCCAAATGGCCATCATGGTTTATTGACTTCCATATGCTTACACCAAACTGAAAATCACCAAATGCCTTGGTCCCCAGAGATGGTACCAATTTTCAAAGTGGCTCATGGACTATACGTCGTACACTTCCGTCGGGCCGCTGGTATGACATACAGAGGGCCTCCGGAAGCCCTCCGTCTTTGGGTTTGCTGGGATACTACCCTTGTGCACACAATCTACAATCTTTCAGCATCAATGGAGAAGTATATTCATCCAAACATTTTGACGTAACAGTTCCTTAAAACTGTCGGACCGTACATGAGTAGATTATACTTTCAAATACTATTTCTTATAACCAATGTTCATGGTATGGACATGGGTATATCAAAACCATTGGTTTTATTAGTGAAAACCTGATTTTCAACATAAGAACACTTAAGATTGCCTTATTGTGGTTAAAAAAAACATCAAATATTGGTCGATAGCACCCAGTTGTCCGCAAGTTACCTATCTAATCAAGATTTATGGACATTTGGAACGGGATCTTATTATTCAGTGCAGTGGCCTATTGATAATAATGAGTGTTACGGCGCAACGGGGGGTAAAGCTCCTCTTAGCGGACCCCCCTACCAGCTACGGTTCTATCCGATCGGTCGCTGACGTGGCATGACAACTAACCCCAGCACCTTTACCTGTAGGGTGCCGGGTTGGGCATATCTCCATGTGCATACGTTTCACATTAAACGGGGCTGTGCCCCGTGGCGTCGGAGATACGGGGAGCTTGCATCCCCAGGCCGGTAAAAGCCCCGGCCTTTGCCGCCCCCCCCCCCCCCCGAGGTCCTTGGCTTGTTATAGGTCCCCCGAGGGCATCCCTGATGGCCCGCCCTGTCATGCACTGTACCATAATTAATACATCACCATCTGCCGCGTAGCATATATCCTTGTAGACCTGGGGTACCCAAGGGGTCCTAAAGCCCTGCTGCGTAGGTCTCGCAATGCCATGGGATCCTTGGGGGGGCCCAGACGAGAAGCCACAGGGGCAGGTGTGTTGCAGAACGTCGTGGCACCGTAGAGTTGCACCTGCCCCGTGGGGCAGAGCGGGGCGATCCTTATAACCCCGCCGCGTGTGTCTCGTAATATTACGGGGTCCCTGGGGGGGCCCAAGCGAGAAGCCACAGGGGCAGGTGTGTTGCAGAACGTCATGACACCGTAGAGTTGCACCTGCCCCGTGGGGCAGAGCGGTGTGGCGGGTGTCGGATAGGGACGCGGCGGAGTGGAACTCGGCCACACTGCCCGTCCACGCGCGCCGCCCCAAGAGGCCTTGAAGGAATACGACGGTATAACTCGCTCGCTGCACTAAGACACTAGCCTCGTAAAAGCTTGTCACCGCGACGCAGGCCTGCACGCACTAGCTCGTGTCTCGATAGATTCTGCCCTCCTGTCCCCTGTTCATAAGCTCAGTGGGGCCTTCGTGGTGCAGCTGTGTCTGCAGGTGGACGCAGGGCAGAGGTTATCAGGTCATGTTTTTCAGTTGGTCAGCTGAGGTGTGATTTGACGACCCGTTCCTCGGTCGCTGGCTAATCTGCTGTATCAGCAAGCCTTTCCCTTTCTCCTCATTTCTTGTTCCTTCTTCTCCTCTTCCCTCTTCTTATTCCTTGCTTTCTCTATTCCTTTACTCCGTCTCCCTATTCCTCGTTCTTCGGACGGACCCTCATCTGTTGAACAGCTGAGGTAAGCGAACCGGCGGCTGGCTCCTGGCTCTCTCCTCGCTGGCTGATAAGGATACTGTTGAATCAGTTAACCATCGTCGTCTTCTCGCTTTGCGCTACCATATCCTCAACGTTTTTCCCTCTTCCTTTCTTCTATCTCTCCTCATTCATCCTTCTCTCCTTCCTTATTCCTCGTTCCTCTGTCCTCGAACCCTCACAATGAGTATACCCAGTATGCAACTGGACGCATATTCTGATTTAAGGCGTTTTCTGCGGGGATCCTGATTGCAACCGAAAAATTTTCGGTTGCTCAAATTTCGATCCCTGTTCAACCATCCAGGGAAGTTGATTGGCCCGACCCGCAATCATTTGTTGTTGTTGTTGTGACCGTTTGCAATCGAAAATTTTCCGATTGCAACCAAAAATCCCCCGCAGAAAACGCCTTTAGATAGGTCCCGTACAGAGTATTTAGACCTGTATTTTTGTCCTGCATATCTCGTTGCCTTCTTACCTGAAACCAGTGAGGGTATTTGTGAAGAGGTGCTAACTCAGGCAAATGCTTCTAAGGCCTTATCGTTGTGTTCTTACACCCACTTGATTTCATACCCATTTTTTCACAAAAGTTTTTCCAGACATCACTACTTCTTTACACAAACATTTTGTGTCTGTAGTATGTCCCGAAGGTGCAATGTATCAGGAAGTTTCAGATAAGATACTTTGATCCTATTTAGACACTTTGCAAGTACCAACTACAAGGTTATTGACTATACAAAGCGCCACCACGCCAGGACGAACTTGGTGGACTCGAACCGCTGACCGAATGCAGGGATTCTACACGTGAGTCCACGATTCTACCAACCGCGTCATCCTGACGGGTTTCAGGAAGTTTCAAGTCACTTCGCAATTAGTATTGCATGTTAATAACAGTTAATAACAGTAATTGCATGTTAATAACAGCTGTCACCCAAGGAAGCCCTGGACGCCATCGGGGGCCTTGTTCTGCAGGCGTTGAACCAGCCCAGCAAACACAAAGACATAGGGCCTACGGAGGCCCTCCGTATGTCTTAAGCCCGGTTCCCACTTTCCCGCTTGTACGGCCGCCATACAACAATAATGACGTCACCATTATTACCGCTTGAGTGGTATTTGTGGTAGCTGGGCACAATTGGCAACTCCGCTCGAGCGGACACCGCCGAGCGGGAGAGATGACTTGAATTTAACTTTGTACGGCAGCCGTACAGCGGTACGGCGGTGCGGTAGACTTTGTTGTGACGTCATTGTGGCGTCTTTGTTGTTGTACGGCGGCCGTACAAGTGGGAAGGTGGGAACCGGACTTTAAGGCCGGTTCCCACTATCCCGCTTGTACGGCCGCCGTACAACAACAAAGACGCCACAATGACGTCACAACAAAGTCTACCGCACCGCCGTACCGCTGTACGGCTGCCGTACAAAGTTAAATTCAAGTCATCTCTCCCGCTCGGCGGTGTCCGCTCGAGCGGAGTTGCCAACTGTGCCCATTTACCACAAATACCACTCAAGCGGTGATGATGGTGACGTCATTGTTGTTGTCGGCGGCCGTACAAGCGGGATAGTGGGAACCGGCCTTTACCGGCGGCCCAACGGAAGTGTACGACGTAGGGTCGCTGGGAATTTGCTCAGAGGCTCACTGGCGGGCCGCTCCCAGCGGCCCGCCGTAGAGCATATGACCATTTGCCGCTGTTAAATGAACTGATTGAGGAATATTTATGGTTATACTTTCTAAGTATATTGCAGATATAATAATGTTTTAAGGGGTGTTGCACAGCCCATTAGCCGATTATTAGACTAATGGGCTGTTCAACACTTAAAAACATTACTATTTATATGCAATATGCTTAGCACATCTAACCAGAAATATTCCAATGTCGTTATCCAGTAATACGATGAAAAGGAGATCATAATAGACTACCTTAGTGAGCTCGATCTGTCATCTGGTGGCCGTCTGGGAACTACACGCGGTGCTAGAATGTCGGGTCTCGGGGTGTAGGGCTCGACATATTTTCAATTATTCCCACCAAACCAGCTACATTTACAAATTAAGTGTTGTCATGGTTGACATAGGCTTATGCATAATGGAAATATACGAGTTTTACATTATTCATGGCGTTATAATGAGGATTGTTGGCAAAATAGAAGCATTCGATCGCAGGTGTCCTACTTAATATTCTACTAAATACTGTAAAGGAATGCTTCAAGGCGGGTGCATGGGTTAATATTACCTTCTCTTTGCATACATGGAGGTAATATTAACCCATGCACCCGCCTTGAAGCATTCCTTTACAGTATTTAGTAGAATGTTGTAGGAAACACTTGATCGAATGCTTCTATTTTGCCAACAATCCTCATTATAACGCCATGAATAATGTAAAACTCGTATATTTCCATTTTGCATAACCCTATGTTGACCATGACAACACTTAATTGTAGCTGGTTTGGTAGGGAATAATAGAAAATAAGTCGAGCCCGACAACCCCAGACCCTACATTCTAGCTCCGCGTGTAGTTCCCAGACGGCCACCAGATGACAGATCGAGCTCACTAAGGTAGTCTATTGCTACAGACATTGTTTTTTTCATAATAACAAAAACATTTTCGTTATTGGGTTTACATGGTGGTGTACGTGGAACACTGAACAACCATGTAGAAGGGAATAGGATGCGGCGAACAACATAACAAGATCCACCCACTTGTGCGTTTAGTCACTTAACTGATTTCATTTTCACTCACTGACACACAGGCCTACCATTAGCCACAATCGGGCGTCGTCGTTTCCATGGTAACAGCGAACGGCGAGGTTTTGTTTACCACCTCCACCAACGGACCAACGCGAGGCCGAGGCGCCCAAAAGCGTTTGATAGAGGGACACAGGGAAGTTGGCAACCTGTACGGCGCGGGCCGCCCGATTCCTCTCAAACGCAGCTGGAGCTGCCTGCCTGCAAGCAGCCAGCCAGCAACATGTAAACACACACGCCGTCGCCGCGTCCCCGCGCACCTGTCCCTGTACAATTTTGAGGCAAACACCGCACAGGATGTGTTAACGCAGTACATTTGTAAGTACAGGATAAGGCATCACTGTCAACAGCCAAGTAGACGTAATTAGGGTATTATTCTAGTGTTTGCCCATACTGCACCTCACCCACAAAACAAGCTTGGGGACCTGGGGGGATGCGGGATATTTGGCTGGGGTACAAAATATGCGTCGCAACCACATAGTTTTTGAGTTAGCGGTGTTGAAAAAATTCCCTAGATCTAGGGAACATTCATTGGATTTCTTCTGAGTCCAGAGACGTGTGAACCTGACGATCCTCACATAATGATGACCGAAGTGTCGAGAACTGCCCGCTAGGAGGTTAGGTTAGATTTGGTTAGGTTAGGGTAGGCTAGATTTGGTTAGGTTAGGTTATATTTGGTTAGGTTAGGATAGGTTAGATTTGGTTAGGTTAGATTTGGTTAGGTTAGGTTAGACTTGCTTAGGTTAGCTTAGGTTAGATTTGGTTAGGTTAGGTTTTCGGTGGGTCAAGCCCCCCGCTAGGTTAGGTTAAGTTTAGCTAGTTTGGTTAATTTTGGTTAGGCAAATTTCTCTACAAATAAAGAAATTACCCTAGATCTAGGGAATTTTACCCCCCCCTACAGAACTCTTTATTAAGTGTTTCCAACGCATAATTTGTTCCCACCTGAAAACCCCGCATTCCCACAGGTCCCCAAACTTGTTTGGGGGAAGTGGGAGAGTATGGGCAAACACTAGAAATTTATCGTAATTAGATATTATATCACGAGAAAACATTTGACTTATGTCGTTGCATGGCTAACGGCGCCTCATGCTGATGCCAGGCACAGGTATACGGAAAAATATAACTGCAACAGTTTCAAATATTGAAGCTAATAAACAGCACCATCAACCTGGTTAACTACTCAGGTAAATATGCAGTTTCAACCAATACTTCCTATTGACTCTAACCCTTTTTACTAAAAATCTTCCCCTCTACCCAACAAACTTGGGGACCTGGTTGGGAAGCGGTGTTGGTAATAATGGACGAGGACTTCGCAGTCCTTTTCAGAGACACAGACTAACTTTTCCTGGCCAAAAATAGGTGCTTTTTCGGTATTATTCTAGTGCTTGCCCATACTCCCCCTCTCCCACAAAACAAGCTTGGGAGACCTGGGGGAATGCAGGATATTTGGCTGGGGTACAAAATATGCGTCGCAACCACATAGTTTTTGAGTTAGGGATATTGAAAAAATTCCCTAGATCTAGGGAACATTCATTGGAGTTCTTCCGAGTCCGTGACGTGTGAACCTGACGATCCTCTCAGAATGATGACCGAAGTGTCGAGAACCCTTCCAACCCCGCGCTAGGAGGTTAGGTTAGATTTGTTTAGGTTAGGTTATATTTGGTTAGGTTAGGGTAGGTTATATTTGGGCAGGTTAGGTTAAATTTGGTTAGGTTAGGTTAGATTTGGTAAGGTTAGGTTAGATTTGGTTATGATAGGTTAGATGGTTAGGTAAGGTTAGATTTGGCTAGGTTAGCTTAGGTTAGATTTGGTTAGGTTAGGTTATCGGTGGGTCAAGCCCCCCGCTAGGTTAGGTTAATTTTGGTTAGGCAAATTTCTCTAGATACCAGTAAGACGCCTTAGTCGGCGAATTTAGTTAACGCTTATTTATGCATGGTTCTATTTCATTTATCAGAAAAATAAATATATCAATGGAAAGCTAATAAAATTGCGCTTCTATTGATATGTTTCATGGTAAATGTTGACTCGCAAAGTTTTAAATGGCGAAGAGTTGAAGTGAATGCATATTTCTTCAGAGTCTTGTAATGGCATTTCTTTAGCGTGTTTTACTGTTTTTTATTTGATAATATTATAGAGCAAACATTTACGAAGATAACATTTATAAATAGCATTTATAAATTACGGTATAATATACGTAGCCGACAGTGCGAGGGAGAGGACGGAGCGGGCGAGATGACCGAGGCTGATGACGTCACGGCCCATCGCTCAGGCCTTGTATATAGAAGGCCGTGGTTTAACCCTCTCCTGACATAAATGGGTGGCCCCCCCCAGACCCTCCTGTTAGTTAACTAACCGGTTAAATTTCCAGTTTAACACCTAATTAACTTTGGTGGACAAAAACTAAGAAACTAAGTTTCGGCCTCGAAATCGGTGAAAGCTAACTACCGATATCTACCGTTATTATTTCACACTAGGATCAGAATTCCCTACACAATTGGGAATATGGTTTATGTTTACCTTATTGGATTCTAGGAAGCTTTCTCTCAATGAGCTTCCGTCGCAAATAATTACTTTTGGATATATAACATGATATTTATAGGAAAGAGACAGAAGTGTTTACGTGCACCTCACTCTTCTTCCTCTTGTGACCTGCTTTGCCTCTGTTCTTCCCTTGCCGCAGACACTTTAATGAGGATTTGGCTTTATAGTTAGGAGGTTAAAACGTAGGGTTGGGTTAGGTTAGTTAATTTTCATATCTCCTATACACTCTCCTTCCTACTAAAAACATTTTATATCTCCGAAAGTAGTGATTTGCGATGGAAACTCAGAGAGAGAAAGTTTCTTAGAGTCCATTAAGGTAAACAGAAAGCATACGTGTAGAGAATTCTGTTCGTAGTGTAAAAATTTATTGAAACAATTTTTTTCTGGTGAGTTTTGATGTGTTTTTGGGTAATATTGAGTTAATGCTAGCCTACTCATTTCGAGACACTGACTATTTATTTCTGGGCAAAATATGATGCTTTTTCAATTCGAGATAGTTTTTTCTGGGGAAACCACAAAAAAGTGACTTTTTTTCCTTCTATTCATAGTAAAATATAAATGTGGCAGAAAATTACTATTTAGAATAGAAAAAGCATCAAGACAAGCCCAGAAATAAATAGTCAGTACCTCGGAATTGTGAACAGATCGAACAACAGAGAGCATCATTCGACAAGTGTGCCCCGCCCCGCCCCGCATTCGCCAGCCCCCCAGCCCTTCCGCCCGCCAGCCGCCGCTCTGCCTGCCCTGCCGGGAGGATTATTACCCTAGCCGAACCTAACCTAACCTAACGGGGAGGCTCTACCCCCCCGCGAGATTATTAATCTAACCGAACCTTAACCTAAACCTTATGTAACCTTACCTTACCTTTACCTTTTGTAACCTCTAACCTTCTCCACTTCCCCGTGAGATTATTAAGCTAACCTAACCTTAAGGAGAGCGTCACACCATTTCTTAATTATCAGTGTATTGTCATGATTTTTTTTATGTCAAAAGCATGCTAATGCTGAAATAAGCCTAGCTCGAAATAATCCTAGCTCATTTTCAGATCCTTAGCTCGAGACAACTGCAAAAAACAAAATCTATTTTTTTAAAGAAATTTAACTCCTAATAACGTTCTTATCCAATGACTTGCACTGATGAAAAAATTACCAAATATGCATTATGAAATAGCCAGACGATTGGTCTTTAAAGAATTTGAATTTCATTCTTCTTAAGTGTTAAGAATTGTTTTCTTTTTTCGGTTCTTGTGAATGTATTTGCAAATTTTTGCAATTATTTACCCAAATTGAAAAAAAAACGAAAATTCTGAAAATCACATCTTCATTCCTCTTTCCAATGATGTATTGTTTTTTTTTAAAATTCGGTACAATAGTGGAGAAGTTACTAAAGAAAAGCTGGAAAAAAGTAAGTTTTTCAGTGTCGAGGTTTAAAGTTGCATGGTTTAACTTGTAAGTGGTCACATTAAATAACACCAAAAGTACTCCTGGTCACAATTATTATTTTATTTTTTGCCTTCAAATAACCCAAAATTACCCCAGAAAAAAAAACTGGTTAAAGCTCCCGTGGGGGTTTAAACCTGCCTCACTAAGCGATGGTGCCAAATGTACTTACTCCAGCGGTGTTGCAGTACAGGGAGGTCCCAAAGATACGAGCAGTTAGGTTCCACCTGGCATACTCGTAAAGCGAAATCTCGTATAACGAAACACATAACTAATGGTAAAATATAGGTTTGGTTCCAGGACCCCATCAATTAAAAAAAAAAAAAAAAAAAAAAAAATGTTTTTCAAGCTAAAATAAACTATAGCAAACACAACAAACACACAGCGTCTATACTACCTACACTGTACTACCTGTTCTGTAGAAAAACCATTCTGAAAGAGAAAATAGCACACAAAATAACATAACTGCACATTAATTAAACATAAAACATAAATGATTTCATCAAGCTCATCATCAGTCACCAGCCAATGATAAACTGTTTTTAAAACTTCTTGACCAATCACAAGTCAGCGAGACATATTTCCGGGCAAGAATGGCATGCCAGACTGCCTCTCTCCGCCTTGTCCCCGTCATCTCAAACTAATTCTCGTTTTATTTGGAATGCTTGCGTTTTAAGGAGTTTTAATGTATCAGATAGTAAGATATATAAGTAAGGAGCCTGTGTTGCTAGTGTTTTGGTGGTAGAAGGTGTGTATGTGGGTTGAAATAGTGAATATTCGTGTCATGGGGCGGCCCCGCGGCAAGAATTTTTCTCCATCACTCTGCCCCGCCAGTCGCGGGGCCAGTCGCCAGTCGCGCCTCATCATAACATCTTTAAATCACCCTTATTTAAGGTGAAACACGGTGCTACATTGATATAGATAATGACACGTGTATATAACATCACACCATAATCACTAAGTTGTATAATAACGAGTAATAAGACGTTTAATCCTGCCCAAACCTACTGTGGCGGCTCCAGCGGCGCCGCCACTCAAAACTTTTGAGTAAAAACCCGCCGTCATCCGCCTCACCTGTGCCTTCCTGAAGACAGTCAGCTCCCACGCCTGTGACAGCACCATAGGATATCACCAGGGATCATAGGATTCCTCAAGGGGTTCTCGCTCCCCTACTAAATATTACCAAAGACATCTATCTCCCTTGGTCTAGTGGTGTTGATATCCACCTCACGGGCTTCATGGGCTGGCTCATGCTGCTGCTGCTGCTACCAAAGGCCGTGCTGCCAGACGTGGATGAGTCCCTTGCTTGTATTTCATCTCTTTACTCATATATATGAATGATATCCATCCAAATGCAATCATATGTCTACATTCACCTAGAGAAATGATATTTCATAGCATACCAAACAATAATAAGCGAGCCTGGAGACTTCCTACCTCTGCTAATACCAGTCTCGAGCAGTCGTTGGCCAGTCTGCACGTTATTTTCAGATTGATTATCGTACAACCTTAGGTAAAATCATATATGTAGTCAGTAAATGTTTATAATTTTAGTAAATAACTTGTAATTTACTTTAGTAAATAACTTGGTAATTTTACTCACCCCAGTTTGAATGTCGTAACATTGGATTTTCGATCTCGTATATTGAAAATAGACCCTAATATACACATCTCGTATCATCGGATTCTCGTATATCGAATGCTCGTATAACGGGACCTCCCTGTACTTGCGGTCGGTGTGGTAGCCACATTTATACACTTATCACATACTTTTCTATTCTTTATTATATATTACAATGCAAAAATCATGATCATCAGTGACTTCTGTCCCAGCTCCAGTATACAGCACAATGTCCTGCACAAAACCCGTCTTGCAGTCCCAAAGTGCAAATAACTCCAGGCCAAACCTATGGCGCTTTGATGGGATATATTGGCGCTAAACCAATATTTCCACGCCACAACATCAGGCTCTCTTCAATGGCGATGTACTTGTAAGGGTAAAAGACTTCCTTGAATTTTCTTCTGAAATGGTCAAAGACAACCCGAACCTTCTTGATTTTGTCAGCTGTGTTGTTTATAAATTCTTGCAAGTTGTCAATAAAGTGCAGTGCTCGTAATATATTGGTGAATCTATTCACTGACAAATGACATGGCCTTACTAAAAATTGGTGTTTGGATTAGAGGGTCTGTACTCCAGTAATCCCTATACACCGAGTTGTCGACTTAAGACCGTGATCGGGACCGACCGACCGGTCGTAAGTTGTTCTGGTCGTAAGTCTACCTAAGTTATATATATATATATATATATATATATATTATATATATATACACTACCCTCCCGAGTTTCACGCTATGTGAGTTTCGCGATCCTCAAGTTTCGCGCTGAGTCCTAAATTCTTACCATCCCGACTTTCGTGCATTATATCCCCGAGTTTCGCGTTGTTTTTTTTTTTTTGTATGTGTGTGTGTATGTGTGCCTACAGTGCCGTTAGGCAGTGACCTACAGGGGTGGGATGGTAGGCCCTGGAGGTTAATTTGAGGGCTGTGATGGTTGGCCCTTGCCCGTGGTGGCGCAGACAGAATTTCTATAGTGGATGCCTGTGATTAGAGGCTCATGCCGCCCCGTGTCCTAATTATGAGTTAATGGGCAGCGTGTGGGTGTTCTTAGGCCACTCAACGGTGCAGAGAAAGATTTTAAGTGGATTTTACAGCCCTCATCAAGGATCGAACTCGGGTCACCGAGAACGCCACTCGGAGACTTCTTCTTGTGACCTTTTCTGCTTAGTATCACTTTGTAGGTCGTCTGTCAAGCTCGTTCTTGAGCTTGACACATATCTTGACGCTAACCACTCTGCTACCGCCTCCCATAAGAGACGTACGGGACACGTCTTCCTTCCTTCCTGCTTAGTATAGTATTATAATAGGCTTAGTATAGCTTGTATGTAGTTTTGCTTTGTTTTTTCCTTTTGTTTGTGTTTTTCTCTACAGGAGCAGCCGGTGTCGCATAAGATAGGTAACACTACAAAATAAGTAGCCCCTTACCTTACACCCCCGCCGTTCCTTACTTATTTACCACAAAATACTCCTTTATAAGTGATTAACCATGATGTGTGTGGTACTGTGGTTTCTGGAGGTACTGGAGAAGAGAGGAAGGCATTGTGACAGTGTTATTCCCGTATAACACTGTCACACAACCATCAGCTGACAAGATATGTGTCAAGCTCACTCACTCAGACCAAAACAGCATCCGCTGGGTGACTCCCAACTCAAGCTCAATCTCAAGCTCCTCTCCTCCCTCCTCTTTTCTACATAGTGTTGGCTGAAGCCACCACCCCAGGAGGCGGGTCACAAACCCTAGGCTAACACCCAGTACCCATTCACTGCTGGGTGGACAGGGGCTTGGGGCATTTTCAGGATATTTTTTTGGGGAAAAAGTGAGTCTTATACAGGGAGGTCCCGTTATACGAGCATTCGGTATACGAGAATCCGATGTTACGAGATGTATAAATTAGGGTCTATTTTCAATATACGAGATCGAAAATCCAATGATACGACATTCAAACTGGGTTGAGTAAAATTATCAAGTTCAAAATGTGCACCCTACCACTCCCAGGCTGGACAAAGGGGGATTTGGTTGACCTCAGTGAGGTCAGAGCGGCCTGATATTTAGGGGTAATTAGCAGGTGTGCGGCC
>JACEEZ010022900.1:0-50000 GCA_016584305.1 Chionoecetes opilio | reverse complement strand
GTTTATTTTAGCAAAAAAAAATTTTTTTTGGGTGGGGCCCTGGAAAAAACCATATTTTACCATTAGTTATGTATTTCGTTTAACGAGATTTCGCTTTTTTAGTATGCCAGGGGGAAAACCAAACCCTGCTCGTTTTCTTCGGGACCTCCTGTTTTTACCTTTATTTCCCGGGCAAAAGAGGGCATTTTCCCCCCCTTTTTAAAAAGTAATCAAAGTTACCCTGCATCAAATGCGGCCATATTACCCAGGAGAGGCGGGCAGGGGAATGCAAAACCGGGTGGTGTTTTTAAAGGGGACTGGAGTGATCTGGGGTTGAGCAGTAGTTCAAGGAGCAAAAATTTTAGTAACGGGGTTTTAAACCAACAGTAATGCATAATACTAAAAAAAAGGGTTGGAGTTTAAGGGGGAAAAACAAGAGCGGGGGCCCCAACAAATAGCGATTGTTGCTGCAAAAAATGGCCGGGGCAGATGTAAACATCATGCACCCCCCGCTGCTGCTCCCCATTGAAAAACGTCTGATATCCCAGGTCTGCGCTAACCTGGGTATTCACTCGGGGGACCCCCTCCGTGCACCCCCCATGGGTCATTCCCGCTCAGTTTCCTTCCCCGCCACCCATGGAAAAGACAAACACCCCGCTTTATTAGATGTCGCCTTAAACCGCATTGATGGGCCACAAAAAAAAGTTGACACAACATTTGGAAAGAGATGTAAGAAGGGGGCAGAAAAGGGTGATGGAATTTTGCTGGACTGGTATGTTGTTTTTTTTTTTTTTTTTAAAGGGAATAGGAAAAAGAGCTTTTTTTAAAAAGTTTTTTTTTGTTTAGCGGTGCGAGGGAGGTGTAGTTTTTTTGGGGGAGTCTGTCTATACACACAAGGATGGAAAAAGGGGTCTTTCCCTTTGTTGTTTATTGACAAGTCATTGTAGGGGACGTGGGGAAAAAGAGGTGCGTGGCTTTTTTGTGTTTTCTAGGTGTGTCCTGTGGCTAAACTAAATTTTACCTGGCGGGGTTGCAGTTGTTTTCGGCGAGGAAAAAGTCAGGTCAGCGTTCAGGCCCCCCCTAACCCTTTTTCCAAGAAAAGGGGGGGTTTGGCCTGGGCCGATGCGGGTTTGGGGGTGGGGAAATTTCCCCTATTTGTATTTACCTAGTTGAAACCCATACAGGAAAAGAGCTATGCTCGTACTGTCCCGTCTCCAAATCTACATTACCCAGTTTCCCTTTAAAAGCCCTGAATATTTTCTTCCCTTTAATCACTTTTGCATCAAGGTTGTTCCGGGCTTTATGCTTCTATACGGGAAGCTGATTTTTTTATATCCCTCTTGCATTTTTTGTTTTTTCCCAAATTTTCTTTCGACCTTTTTGGGAATTCTGTCGTCCCCACAAAAGATCATTTCTATAAATTTTTTTCCCCAGACCCATTAAAGCTTTAACACTGCTATAAAATCCCCCACTTTCTCTTTTTTCTCAAGTGTTGGGATTTTAGTCTTGATAGTTTTTTTTTCATTTTTAAAAACTCCCCGGCTTGGAGCCTTTTTTGGGGCTGCCCCTTGGGTATTCTCTCAATTTTCCCTTTATACCCTTATTTTTATTTGGTGACCAAATCACTGCCGAAATTCCCAACCTTAGTCGAATAAAGAGATTTTTTTAAATTTCTTGATCATCTCTTCACCGGGATTTTTGAATGCCATTCTTATTTTCCTCACCCAAAGGGAAATCGTATCTCCTGTGATCTTGTTTATAGTTTCTCTGGGACAAATTACCCTTAACCATACTCCCAGATCTTTTTCGACCTTTTTTTTGATTTTTATATCCTTTGGGTTTCCCATAAATCCCTTTCCCTCCTGTCTTTTTTTGCTACGGGCCCTTTTCCCATCATTTTACCCTTTTGGCTTTAAAACCCTCCATTTCCCATATTTGACCCATTAAAAAATTTTTATCTAGACCTTTTGTAAATCCTCACAGTCCTTTTTAAATTTTTAAATTTTCTTAGAAAATTTACCCATCTCAGCGAAAAAATCATATAACTTTTTAAACCCCTTCTGTCATACATTTACATAGACCAAGAACATCACGGGGGCCCAATACGGATCCTTGAGGAACTCACTTATCACATGAAAACCATTCTGACTTTTGATTTTTTAAAATGTTCTCTCCTCGGGGTTGCTCAAAAAGTCTCCATCCACTTCACCCAAACCCCCCTTTAAAATCCCCCCTCCTACATTTTTTCTGTTTCCAGACCCGTCTCTTAGAGGAAATTTGGGCAAATCCCTTCTTTAGGTCCAAGTAAATGCAATCGACCCCCCTTCTTTTCCTTTTGTCAAAAGGGACCCATTTCTCTAGTAAAAGCTAAATAGATTTTTGTACATGACATTCCCCTTAAACCCAAAAATGCCCACCTAAAAGCGTGTTTGTCTCTTCCAAATAAACACAAACCTGGGTTTTCCCCGGGATATGGGATTTGCCGGATAAAACCCGGGGCCGGGGGATATGTAGCTGGGGAAAAATTTTTAAATTATTATTTTTTAATTTTTTTTTTTTTTTTTTTTTTTTTTTTTTTGGGGAAAATCCCCCTTGGCCCTGTTGTAAAGGCCCAAGTTGTCCGGGGGGGTTCCGGAGGTTTCCCCCTGTCACCCCTGGTCAGTGCCCGCGCCCCCCCGGCCAGGTGGCAGCTTGCCTCAGCGGTCGTATTTTTTCCCTTTTGGGCACACAACATTAAACGGTTCACATGCACGGGCCCCGTCGGGGTCCCCCTGACCCCCAACTCCCCCTGGTGCAAGAAAAATTTAGAGACTATTGAAAAATTTCTGCTCCCCTCCCGCCAGGTGGCAGATGTCAGCGGTCGTATTGTTTACATTTGTTCCCCCCCCCAGTCGCCCTGTGGGTTCCGTGTAGTGGGGTTTGTGTTTTGGGTTTTTAGCCCCCAAGGATTAGAAGGCTAGTCTGTGATGGGGAGTTTTTGTGGGGGGGCGGAGGGGGGGAATTTGGTTTTGGGTGTGTTGGTGGGGGGTTGAAAATTTGGGTAGTGGGGTAGGAGTGAAGGAGGCGGGGGTTTTAAGGGGGGAGGAAAGGAAAGGGCGGGGAAAGGAGGGTAGTGAAGGGTGTGGTGGGGCCCGTTTTTAAGACTTTTTCTGGAGGCGATCGAAGCCCAAAAAAGGAGTTTTTGAAAGTGATTGAACGAATTAAAAAAGCGTTGTAAAAAAAGCAGGAAATGGGAAGATACGTTCTCTTAAGTATGGAGGTGAAGGTCCAAGTGGGGGCGAGTGGGGGGGACACCCCCCGAGTGGGTGCCTGTAGGGGTACCCGAGGAGAGTGACCAAGCCCACTACAAGGTTCCTGGGAAGTCCCCGGGTTGGTGTTTGGAAGGTAGGTTTATCTGGAGCCCGCCCGCAGGAGAAAAAGGTTAAAAAAATTGGGCCAAATTTTTTGCACGAACTCATTTCAGGTACTCTCGGGGCGCAAGAGGATGATAGGAGGTTAGGGAGGTAGGGCCCATAAAATCATACCCAAGGTTTAAAAACTTGGGGTTTTTTTGGTGAAATCAGGTTAGACATCTTGACCCGCAGGTTTTGTGACAAAGAAAGGGATGGCTGGGAAGTCGGTTTTAGTTAAACCCAAAGGGAAAGGGGTGTTATGTTAGTGACAAAAAGTTGAGTTCATGGCGGCCAAGGGAAAAAACCATGTCTGCCTGGGGGCTTTGGGGGGAAAAGATGTTGAGTGTGTAAAAAAAAGAGGAAATTTCACGGGCGGTTCAAGGAAAACTGTAGGGAAAGTAGGGACAGGGGTTTTGGGGTTTCCCCCTGGTGGGTGGGGTCCTTCCAAACGCTTTGTTTATTTACATGTGGTACCCAGGGCTATTGCGGTGAATTGCCCGGTGGGATTTTATTGCAAAGCCAATGGTTGGGCCTTTTTGACAGTTTGGGGCCCTTTTTCGGGCATAACAGCCTCTACCGCAGGGAGGGGTGCACTTTTTTGAGGAAAAAGGAAATTCAGATTTGGTTTTGAATCCCTTGAAAGGGAAGTAGATGCACTGCAGGCTTTTTTAAGATAGAGAAACCCGGGGGTTTTGACAAGGGGGTTTGGGGGAAAGGAAAATTTCGGGCAAAAGGAGGAGTTTCAGAAGGCGGGAAAATAAAGTGATTCGTAAGAAGAGAGAGAGGAGGGGGGGTTTTGGTAAAGAAAAGGAAAAAAAATTGACAAAAAAAAAAAGGGGGTTTCTTGAAGGTTACCCATACAAAATGTAGGAGTATTTAAAAAAAAAAGATTTCCTTAGAGAGAATAAATAGGTAGAGGGTTTGGGTATAATAGCATTAACAGAAACGTGGGTTTGGGTATGCAGGAAAGGGTTCGATCCCGGGAAATGAGATAGTTTGGGGATAAGTTATTTCACAAGGACAGAGTAGGAGCCCAGGAGGAGGAGTTGCGCTTTATGCAAGGGGGAGCATTTTCAGTGTTGTGTTAAAATGTTATTAAAAAAAAGATGACAGCATAGAGTTATATGGGTAGAGGTTACGGAGGGAAAATGAGAAAATGGTTTTTGGGTTTTAGTTTATAGGCCTCCCAAATTAGTAAAGAGGAAATTTAGCCCTATATGGGGAAAAAATAAAAAAAGGGGCCGCCGATATAATCGATTATGGTGGTGGGGGGTTTTTAATTTTGGAAAAATAGACTGGGATTAATCATAGGTGGAAAAGCGATGCAGATGAATTGTTAAATATAATCCAGGATAAATTCCTAAGTCAAGAATTTAAGGGGCCTACTAGAAAGGGGAAAAATTTTTTAGATCTATTGCTGACAAATAGAGACGATTTTGTTTCCATTGGAGGTCGGGGGGAATTTAGATAATAGCGACCATTTTTGAGATAAAATTTTGCTTAAAATGGGAAGTTGGGGAAAAAAATTGGGAATAGGATCGAATAAACCTTTAATTTTTGAAAGGCCAATTTTGCCGGGGTTAAAAAAGAAAACCTGGAGGTTATTAATAAGAGGGGTGGGAAAGGAGGAGCAGGGAAAATCTCCCAGGACAAGGTTTTCAGCTGGAAAAGGGCCCAATTTTGAAGGATTAGGAAGGGACCTGGAGGTAAGGGCGGGTTTGATAGTAGTGAGGTCGAAAGGGTGAGGGGGAAAATTTGAGCGGTTTTAAAAGGGGAATGAGGTCAGGGTGAGGAGGTAATTTGAGAGGTTTAGAAGGGGGAAATGAGGTCGGAGCCGGGGGATGTTTTATTATTTGTAAGGAATATAATTTACCCGGGCAGAAAATAAATATTCCTTTTTGGGGGATAAGGTCCAGAAAGAGTGATCCAAAAAGGATGACCCCCAAGTTAAAAAACAAAAATTGGAGTTTAAAAAAAAACATTTTATTTTAAAAGGGTTTAAGGGAAAGGGGGAAACAAAAAAAAGTATAAAGTGATGGCCCAGGACAGTGAAGAAATTTTTAAATCGAGTGCTAAAAACAATTTTGAGATTAAATTGCAGAACCCGGGGAACAGGGGGCCCCAAAAGGGGTTTTACAGGTTTTTAAAAAAAAGGGCAAGGGGAAAAAGTTGGGCCCTTAGGTCAGGGCAGGGGGGGGTCTTAAATAGGGGTGAGGAAAATGGGTAGGAGTTTTAAAAAGATATTTTTTAAGTGTTTTTAGGAGGAGGATAACAGGGCCCATACCTGATAGTGAAAAAGATGTTTTAAAAGGAAAACGATTAGGAGAAACTCAAAAATTTTGAAAAAATAAAGGGGAAAAGGTGGGGGGGAAAGGGGATAAAAAAAAATGAAAACCCTTTTAAATCGCCAGGAACCCGATGAAGTGTATCCCAGGGTATTAAAGGAATCAAAAAGGGGGTTGGGTTTGGGAGCCCTTTGTGCACATTTTTTTGGAAATCGGTTTTAGATAGGCGTTTTTCCCTTAAATTTTGGAGGAAAGGAAAAAGTTGTTTCCCCTATTTAAGAAGGGAGGCAGAGGACTAAAGTCAAATTTTTCCCACCCCTTAAAATTTTAACCCTCAGTGGTGGGGAAAAAATTTTTGGGAAACTATTATTGCAAAAAACATTAAAAGAGCATTTGAAAAAACATAGTTTGAAACAATGATTCACAACCTGGGGTTCACCAAGGGTAAGGGAGTCTCAACCCAAATTTTTTTTAGTTTTTTTAGGAAAAGGGTTTTGAGACGGGGAGATAATGATAAGGATTATGTATAAAAATATTGGACTTTTTGTAAGGGGAATTTGACAAAGTAAACCCCACGAAAGGGCTCTTAAAAAAAAGGGGTTTGGGGGCCCGGGTATAAAGGGGGGAAGGGTTTTTCTTGGGAAACAGAGCTTGGCTAAGTAATAGGCAACAAAGGGGTTTCAATTAATGGTTCCCAAACTGAATGGGGCTGGTGACAAGTGGGAAATTCCACCCAAAGGGGCTGTTTTTTGGGCCATTACTATTTTTGATTTACATCAAAAGACTTGGATAGTTGGGGTTAGCAGTGATTCAGCCAAATTTGCTGATGATACTAAGTTAGGTAGGATTATTGGATCAAGTTGGGCGTAAAATATTGCAGGGGGACTTAATAAACTTAACGAGTGGGCAGCAGGTGGCCGGGTGGGGAATTTTTAAAATGATAAAAGTAGGGTTATGAATGTTGGGGTTTAAAAAAACCCCGGTAATAGATATACCATAAGCAAGTATCGCTGGGAAAAAATCAGAAGGGTGAAAAAGATTTGGGGTGAGGTGAGCCCAGACCTCCGCCCCAGGAAACAAGTATTGGGCCAGAAAAAAGAGTAATAGAGTATTAGGTTTTTATTACCGAAGTGTTAAAAATAGGAAAATGCGGAAGTTATTCTAAAGCTTTATTGGCTTAGTCAGGCCCAACCCCCGACTATGCCCGTTCAGTTTTTGGGAATCCCTATTACAGGATGGATATAGTTTGTTAGAAAAAAGGGGAGGGGAAGGTGACAAAATGATACAAGGGATGCGTAACTTTAGTTATGAGAGGAGATTGAAGTTATTAAAATTACACTCACTCGAGAGACGCAGAGTAAGGGGCGATCTGATAGAAGTTTTTAAGTGGATAAAGGGATTTAATAAAGGAGAGGTAGGAAAAGTTCTTACGGCTTTTAACCAGGGTAGAACAAGAAGTAACGGATTCAAGCTGGAAAAGCGTAGATTTAGAAAGGAAATAGGGAAAAACTGGTTCACAAATAGGGTGGTGAATGAGTGGAATGGTCTCAGTAGACAGGTAGTTAGTGCGGAGTCATTAGGGAGCTTTAAAGGGGAGCTGGATAGGTTCATGGATGGGGATGAAAGGTGGATGTAGGTAGTGTTAGGTGACAGGAACTACCACGTATAGGCCTCGCGGCCTCTTGTAGCTTCCTTATTTTCTTATGTTCTTATGTATTTGGGCACACAACACTCACGGTTCACCTGCACAGCCTCCGTTAGTCCCCTGACCCCCACTGCCCCTGGTGCAGGAACGTCTCTTGAGACTATTGAACACTTTCTGCTGCCTCCCGCCAGGTGGCTGCATGCTCAGCGGACGTAAAAGTCCGCGGAGGGGTAGTTGATATTGTCGGTTGCCGGACAGTAAATACTAGAGTAAGATAAACATCCGGGGGTGGGTAATGGCATCGGACTTTTTTTTTTTTTTTTTTTTTTTTTTTTTTTTTTACTTGCAATTCCCGGACTTTTGCGGTTCCCGGACCAGTGCTCCCCCCTATTAGTCCGGGAAATCGAGGTTTGTGTGTATTTCAACCATCTGTCCTTCACAATGTTTTCACACATTTTTGCCACTACTCTTGTTAATGATACTGGCCTGTAATTTAGTGGTTCTTCTTTGTCACCTCCTTTGTGAATTGGCACAATATTTGCTCTTTTCCAATCAAGCCGGACTCTGCTCTCCTTGAGTGAACTCTCAATTACACTATGTAATTTTCCTGCTACGTGTAGTTGGTTACTGCACTCTTTCATTATCCAGTTCGACACTGGTGTGTGTGTGTTAGCGCCGCTACAGTGGTAAGCAAGGTGGGATAGGAGACAGCATAGGCCTTTGTACCACCTCGACCCCTCAATCCTCACCCCTGTACCTCTACAGATAAGGAACTGTATGAAAGAGTGCTAGTAAAAAGAGTGCAACGGTGGATGTAGACGGGACAAAAGTCTTCCACACGGTGCACCAAGACCAAGACCCATCACGGCGCCACATCGTCCGCCTCAAGGCCGAATTACACCATTCCATCATGGTGACACGGCACCGTCTCATCACATCCGTTAGAATTTCTTACATTCAAACAAATAGACGTGTTACATTAAACGGTGCGCCGCCGTCACGGCTCCAATACACCACCGTCCTGTCACGTAACGGTTTCTGGGGAAGAATATTTTAACGTAATGAGACTGTGCCGTGCTGTTAATTATCGTTTTCTCAAGGCTTTATGTACCGTACCCAAAACAGTGATGGAACCGTGACAAATAGTGTGAATACAAGGTACGTCTGACGGAATGCTGCCGTGATTTCAGAGTGTGAACCAGCCTTCACCTGTACCTTCCTGAAGAAGACTAATCAACCCTCGCGACTGTAATAGATTCATAGGTGTAAACCAGGGCAAATATCTTTGATCCCGACAACGGTGCCCTTCAACAATTACAACAATAACAACAAGGTAGAGATGGTTACCTTACAGTGTTACCTAAATATCTTCGTAAATATTTGTTATTGGACAACCACCGATTTCGAGGCCGAAACTTAGGGCCAATTTCTCAGTCGTCCCCTTTCGTTGGGGGTCCTTACCAACGAACGGCCATTTCCATCCCCAATAACAAAATCCGATTTCTTAGTCGTCTTTTGGGCCGCTGTTGGTTTGTATCGATACCATAGATTGGAACCTTTGGGGATGCCGGGTTGGGCAGCCTAGTGCCTCCCCAAGAATGCTTACTAATGCAATTATTTATCAAATACCACTAATTCCTACTTACATATGGTTATATTTTCTTCTGAAAAAGATGTAAACAATTATCAGACAACGCATCAACACGTTAGAGGGTTATAATGAAAGAAAAAGAAAAGTTTTAAAAGAACTTGGATGGCCGCGGTGAATGCACGTCACCACCTGTCAAGCAGACAACATATTTTTCACGGCCATCTGCCTTGATAAATTATTTTATCCGTCAGCCTATATTCTTATATACTTCAGTAATATTGTACGTATATATGCGCAAGATATACAAAAGTGTATGTGAACTTGTTATTATAAATTAAAGTAATAACTATAAATAAAAATAAATATTATATATAATTTAATATAATATAATTTATATATAATCAAATATAACAAAATTTAATTTATAAATTAAAGTAGAATATTATAAATAATCGTTGTTATTATTTATATGTGTGTAAATAGTAATTATTTACTGACATTGGATGGAATATTTACATTTTCTGCCACTCAGGCATACCAACAGTACCGAATCTGCCGTCTTTCTTTCGTTGGGATCCTTACCATGTTGGGGAGGTCCTGGTTCACGAAAACAGCGACTAAGAAATCAGATCTCTTTGTTAGTAAGGACTGTTACCAGGTTGGTAAGGCTTTTGGTTAGGGAGCTTACCAAAGTACTAAGAAATCGGCCCTTAGTCCTCCTGAATATTTTTGATGTGTTTAGAATTAATCTAGCTCTCATTTTTGTCGGACATCAATGTTTGTTTACATGTGTGTGGGGGGGGGGGCAACCTGCCCCTCCAGGTCTGCCCGGCAAACATTGCTACGTTTCACACTGCCATTTTATTGGTAATATTAGTTTTTTCTCTATATATCATCTGTTACTAAACCAAACCCCACCTCTAACCTAACCTGATATGATTTAACCTAATTTAACTTTCTGGCTGAAATAACTGTAGATTTTCGGTACTACGTGTAATGCCATTATTATTCAATTGCGCCATGGGAAATAGGGCTCAAAATACTCAGAATGAAGAAAGCTACACGATGGTGTAGGTAAGAATCCTAGGACTTTTGAAAGCCCACTACCAAAATAATACCAAAATCTATGCAAATTTTCCACATAGTCTAAACACATAGCAGAAAAGCAACAAAGGCATACCTACAACATTAAATCTAAGCTATATGTCATAGGTAGCAAAATATTAGAATATCAATTCGTGGGGCATCCTGCAATATATTATGACCGATTTTGGTTACCCTGTCATTCCCTTTACATTTAAACTTGTATAATTTTTCATTCACATTCACTGCACTGTGAATATTGTATTTAGGTACATGCTCATAAGCATTTGCTTTCCCCTACAAATCCCTTTTTTTTTTAAATAACTTTTGATAAATTTACGAATTTTTTCCCCCCCTCATAAAAAAAAATATTAATTACTTTCTAAAAACATCTTTGTAAAATAGGGGTGTGTCTTATGCAGAGGTGCGTTTTATGCGCCGACAAATACGGTATATATATATATATACAAAATACATTTGTGCCTATAGCGCCTGTAGGCAGTGACTACTAAGACCCAGATGGTAGGGCCTGGAGGTTCACTTGAGGGCTGTGATGGTTGACCCTCGCCCGTGGTAGCGCAGGCAAAATGATAAAATGATATGTGTAATGATATTATAATCATCTTTAAGTCATATTTCGTCAACATTTTCGCTGTTCATTATTGTTATAACCATCGTATCACCGAGTTCGATCCCCGAAGAGAACCAAAATCTTTCTGCATCGTCGAGTGGCCTAAGAACACCCACATGCCCTGCTCATTAACTCTACCTTGGATTGTGAGTGCATCAGAGGACATAGGGGGGCGGCATGAGCCTCTAATCACAGGCATCACTATAAAAATCCTGCCTGCGCCACCACGGGCGAGGGCCAACCATCACAGCTCTAAAGTGAACCTTCAGGGACTACCATCCGTGCCTTAGTCACTGCCTACAGGCGCTATAGGCACAAATGTAAAAAAAAAATATATATATAATTTTTTTCAGCAGCATTTACCGCCGGTCGTAAAGTCGAACAGTCGTAAGTTGTGTAGGTCGTAAGTCGGCGATTAGTTGTAGTTATTTTTCTTGATAACACCCATGAGCGTCGATAAAGCCAAAAACACCCTCATCTCAGGTATTGTAGCATCATACCACTGATGCTCATGAGACTGTGGAGACAACACTTTACCTCCTCTCATGAAATAAAAGTAGCAGTTTGTCTCTTGTCACAATAATTTCCAAGATGCTGTCATCCTAGAAGTAATTGTAGTACTCACACTGTCGGCTGTCTGCTGTGAATTCTTACACTTTTATTCCTGAGTTTTAGTCATCAAAATCTTTTGGCTGAAACTCTGCCCCATCAATCCAGTCCCACCTGTCAGCAGGACTAATTGGAGAAGGTGCAGCAGGTGCTCTCCCCCTGGCTCGGTGAGGCGCGGTAGTGCGGTGTGTGGTCAACATGGAAGGACGAGACGGTCGTGTGTGTCTTGGCTGGTGGGAGGTGGCAGGCATTGGTGATGGAGAGTCAAGGTCGTCAGACTCAGTGATGTCCATATCAGAGTTACTTGGGACATCAGTCTGTGAAACAAACAAACAAGTAGCAGTTGACCTGGACGCCCTTCTCTTCTTCCTTCCATGGGTACTGATTAGCCCTACATGTAACCAGTCAGATGTCTGGGAGGGGCAGAGGAAGTGGGGGTGGGAGCATGAGTAGGTTCAGCTGTGTGGGTGGGAGGGGGAGTACGAGAGTGTGCCGGGAGCCAAAGTTTTCTGCTTCTCTTTTATCATTTTCATCATCAATATTCTGATCCTGTACGTAATCAGGATCAGCATCACTATCATCAGCACTATCATCGAGCTGTCCATGCACCACTCTTGATCAATCATTTCTGCCTCACCATGAATTATTTCCTCCTCAATTTCTGTATGTGTGAGCGAGGCGAGACGACGCGCACTCGCCATGGTGATGTATGGGGGTTACTGACTCACTGAGGGACGGTGGAGGGGGTGGGGGGTACCGTGGTAGGCGTCCCATCTGTCAAATTTTTTTTTTTCCTACACTTATGCCTATACGTAGGTGCCTTGCACTGACATCACGATCTAGCGGCTTCAAGCCAAATGCCGCCCGTCGGAGCGAGCTGGAGGACCAACAAACTCCACTTGCCGCCTGTGTTTGCCAGCTTATGGTAATTTTCCCCTACTAAATATATGTTTATTAGTATAAAAGGTATACTGTCATCTTCGGAAATGTTTGTTCTATAATATTATCAAATAAAAAACTGTAAAACACACTAAAGAAATGCCATTATGAGACTCTCAAGAAATATGCATGAACTTAATATTCACTTAACTCTTCGCCATTTAATATTTTGCGAGAAAACTTTTTACATGGAGAATATCAATAGAAGCGGAATTTCATTAGCTTTCCATTGATATATTTCGTTTTCTGATAAATGAATTAGCAGCATGCATAAATTAGCGTTAACTAAATAAATAACCTCATCAATCGGAAAAATTACCCAATTTCATGATGTTATTGTACCTTTTTTGTAACATTAAGTTACACCGTACCTTCCTCTTGTTCTTGGGGTCATGGCAAAAGCACTTGTGGCACAAAATTCCTTTCAGAATTAGCAGTAAGTTCGCGCCCACAATTTCCACGCTTTCTTTTATTAAAAACACCCAGTGGGCCTCAAAAATGTCTAGTGCCTCTTTGTCTTTGTTAACGTGTTCGCAAAACTTTTGAATAATGGCCACCTCGCTGAATGAACACCCTTCACACACCATGGCTAGCACCAAACTGAAATTTCAAATGAAACGCTCCCCCGGGCCCCACTCCTCAATAAAACAAAAGGAGGCTTATAATTGGCTACTAATGATGCTTCTCCATCATTGGTGCGTAAAAATAGATCGTGGCATTTCATTGGCCACGCCCATTAGATATTGTTAATTTTTCAGAAGTACCGTATTATACGGCTTATAAGACGCACTTTTTTTCCTAAAAAATACGCTGAAAAATACTCATGCGTCTTCCAAGACGAATGTTGGAATGAGACTGCCGCCAAGACTGGCAGGAGCCGTTCCGCGACAACTTCCACCTTGGCAGATTGGCACCAACAGCACCAGCTATCGTCAGCTAGTGTTGATGTATCGTCTGCTAGTGTTGATGTATCATTTACCACCAGGTTGTCACACGTATCACAAGCTAAGACTCTATATGAATCTGCCACCAAGACTGGCGGGAGCCGTTCCGCAGCAACTTCCGCCTCGGCAGATTGCCGTAAATAATGCCACCTATCGTCTGCTAGTGTTGATGTGTCATACCAAGACTGGCGGGAGCTGTTCTGCGGCAACTTCCGCCTCGGCAGATTGGCGTCAACAACGCCACCTAGCGTCTGCTACTGTTGATGTGTCATGCCAAAATTGGCGGGAGCCGTTCTGCAGCAATTTCTGCCTCGGCAGATTGGCGTCAACAACGCCACCTATCGTCTGCTAGTGTTGATGCAGCATTTACCACCAGGTTGTCACACGAATCACAACCTTTTTTCAGTGCTGGAAATTATAACCCATGGCGAATTCATTAAAACTATTTACTTATACTATGGATTTACTTATACCTTTAGACAAGAGATGTTTTTATATCCTTCAGATTTTTTTAATTTTTTTTTTTTAATTTCTTTCCAAAATCAGGGTGCGTCTTCCAAGATGCAGCGTCTTATAAGCCGTAAAATACGGTAATATTGTTTTTCTTTGAACAAAGTGTAATGAACTCCTTAACGGTGAGCCCGTATCCGTTCCGTGCACAATTTGAAGGGGTGAATTGTGGCACCGGGCGCACCAGCCCATCAACTTTTAACCTCAATATATTCAAGCTTCTCAAAGTTTCCCCAGAATATAAGTACTGCATTACATTCAGCAACCAGAATACTTCAAATAACTGTAAATATTAACCTTGTGCGAAGAAGCTAGCATTAACTCAATATTGTCCGTGTTGTGAATTAATCTGCTAACCGTTTCTGTAGCAAATCACTGATTTTTTTTTTTTTATACGTTATTTTGCGACAAAAATGATTACAAAACAAAATGAACCTAATAGTCCAAGAGCATTAGGTCAAATTTTACCAAAAGCTAGAAAAAAATCCTAACAAGCTGATTTTTTCAGGGTTTACTCAGAGTTAGGTTCTAAATAGCATACTAAAAGTCCTTTGGAATCCAACAACAGGAAAACCTTGAAATTCAAGATTGTGGCCATAATGATTATTCCATATCGATAACATTGGAAAATCGGTAACTCTGCATCAAGTGATCAAACAGTGGTGTGTAATACCTGTATATATAGATTTTTTGGCATATGAAATTTATTCATAAACACTAATATTCACTACAGACATTTTTAAGTGGGTAAATGAGTGACATGACATTATTTTGGTGTAAAAAAATATGAAATGTCAGAACAACCTTTTTCAGTAAATTATAGTAAGTAAAGTAAAACAACTGATACATTGTTCATGTGAAGAAAAAAAAGGATAACAATAATGTACAGCAGTGAAAAAAGTGTACGAATTATGATTATTTATAGAATGTGGAAATGTCTTCACAACGCCATTGTTAAAACAGGTTATGTCATAACACAAATGCTTTCAATTAACTTCATCATTACATGATTGCTGTGGCTTATTCAGTGGACTTGTATGAATATAGCTGTCAAGTGCTTAATGTTTGTGCAATTCCTTATATATGCATACTTGCATAGGTTACATAAAGTTTAGTTAATTTTCAAGTATCACAGGTAGGTACATCTGAATCTAATTGGATGTTGGAGCATGTAAGTCCGTAACACTGACGGCTCAGAATTGAGCAGTTTAAACCCCCTTTTCGGCAGCTACAAGTCTTACCACATCCAGTTTTGCAGCCACAGGAGATCATACACAGCACTCTTGATGGGGCAATTGGCTTATCTGTCTTTATGGCTGCCAATGTACCCATTGCTGTCACTTTCCAACCCCATTCCAAGGGAGACATTTCATTGCCCATCCACTGTTGCACAGTGTGATAGGTGCGGTATGAATGAAATTTGGCTGCAGCACTTGTAGGAGGCAGTGATTCTATCTTAAACACGGAAACTCTATACATATATAGTTGGCTTGCCACTCACTGATGTTGTAATCATTTGATCACCATAATGATCGTTCAATCTTTGATGGAGTCTCTTTCCTGTAACTTTCATGTATATTAACAAGCTCAGGCAAAGAGTACTGACACTCATCATTGCCATCTAAATTTTAAATCATACAATTTGTGATAGGCCTCACACTTTTCTCTGTCAATGGGTCTACCACTTACACCACTATTATCATTATTCTGGTGACAACCTAGATAGAAACGTTGATCACAGTGTCTGTGGTATTTCCCTTCTGCAGCCACTAAATTGAAACATCCCTGTATCGCAGTTTAACCTCTGAATGTATCTCCTCTTTCATCAGATATTTTTCAACACATTGCTCAAATATTATAAAGTTTCTACACAGCTTGATGTTGATTCCTTGGGCTTATATTTATCTTGGAAAATGGGCTTAGAATAATACAAACAGTTAATTTTTTTACTAAATGCTGGAATTGTACACCGCAGCTTCATGGGATTTACCTCGGTCTCTTCTTCCAGTTTCTTTTTCTCTTTCTCTATGGTTGAAGGCCTTGTACAGTCCTTTCTGCAGGTGATATGCACTTTCAGTGGTCGAATCAAGCATTGCCAAATCTCATGAAGCCCATCACTACGTGCTTGGCTACACTGTTCGAGTGTCTTCAAATCCTTGTCACCGACAGTAGCACTATCCTTCAATCCGGTATTTTCTTGGCAGATAATGCACCATTCATCCATTATGATTCAATCGGGAAAGGAAATATATTTGGTTAGCTATCACTGACTGGAAATGTCGTAAAACATTCACTTCAGGCATACTATTTTTGGGTAACCTGGATAATGGTATTATATTGGTTTGTCGCAGAAATAATGCCTGAAAGTCTTCAATATGTAAATAAACGAATTCCTTGTGGTCAGTCAGGTCCCTTGTGGTCGAAAGCATATATTTTGATGTACACGCATTAACTTTGATACCTGAGTGAAAAGTTATGGGTGTGTCAATATTTCCATTTCCGCAAATGACGTCATGGGGGCCATCTTGCATTTCAGGGTTTTACTGGTCTCGAATTCCAGAGGACTTTTAGTATGTTGTTTAGATTACAATTTTATGTGAATTCTGAAAAAATCAGCTTGTTGAGAGTGTTTTCTAGGTCAAACCTAATGTTCCTGGACTATAACCTAACCTATGCCTATCCTTTTACCTAACTTAGAAAATAAAAGTGATTAGCGACGGAAACAGTTAGGAGATTAATTCAAAACGCATCAAAATTCACCAGAAAAAAAAAATTTTGTCCACCAAAGTGAATTCGATGTCAAACTGGAATAATACCACTAACCGAACCTGGGCATTGATTACGTAACCTAACTTCTTTCATGTGAATACACTGCATCCTACGACGTTGTACAACACGGGTTCGTACAACATGATTTTGTACAACACGGTGGGGGTCTGTGAGCAACCCATTTCATCCACACAACACTATTTGTATTCATACAATAAGAGCTGGTGATCCGAAAGCAAGACAATTCTGCCCTTACCCGCACTGCACGGTGCTGCGCTGCACAACACACAACTTGAGTACTTCCTCAGTACTCACTACTCACCTGTTACAAGTATTTAAAATACCA
The DNA here is from genome assembly GCA_016584305.1 of Chionoecetes opilio. Classification (NCBI taxonomy): domain Eukaryota; kingdom Metazoa; phylum Arthropoda; class Malacostraca; order Decapoda; family Majidae; genus Chionoecetes; species Chionoecetes opilio. The sequence continues at coordinate 33,277 of JACEEZ010022900.1, read as the reverse complement.
AAAGACATTCAAATTAACTAATCTATCCTCACACTGTAATGTTTACGTTCTGCCTCGGAGGCTCGGCAGATTGGCTTCTTCTTCTTGTGACATCTTCTGCTTAGGATCGCTTTGTTGGTCGTCTGTCAAGCTCGACCTCGAGCTTGACACATATCTTCCTTCTATGCCACTCTGTAGCCCTTTCTTTCCCTTTCTTTTTTTTCTTTTACAAAATTTTGGAGGTGTCCGTAAGTACATTATAACATGGGTTTCTATGATTCGTACAACACAATTTCATACAACACGGCGTGCTGTGTCGCCCATAAAACCATGTTGTATGAGGATGCAATGTACAGGAGTGAGGCAAGGGTGCGTCCTTGCCCCATCACTTTTCAACATTTGTATGGACTGGGTATTGGGCAAAGTTGTAGATCAAAGTGATTGTGAAGCATCCCTCGGCAACACCAAGATCACTGATCTTGTTTTTTCCGATGATGCAGTATTCTTTGCTGAGTCGCTGGAGATCCTGGTGATGGCTCTCGAGGCTCTGCACGAGGAGACAAAGCCTTTGGGACTTGAGGTTTCCTGGCTCAAGACCAAGGTCCAGGTGTTTGGAGGCTTACAAGATTAAACAATTCAGTCTGGTCATGTGTGTGGCGAGGACATTGAGATCTTGGAAAGTTTTATGTACCTTGGTAGCGCAGTCCATAATGATGGCGGGTCACGTCAAGAAGTCTTACAGCGGATTGGCATAGCCCACGGTGTTATGGACTTGCTCAGTACGAGTATTTGGCGTTGTCGGTACCTGTGCAGGAAGACAAAGATCCAGATTTTCAAGTCGCTTGTGATCCCAGTCCTACTCTATGGTTGTGACACATGGACACTAAATAATAATAATAATAATAATAATAATAATAATTTTATTCTCGCCCGGAGGCATACATACAAAAAACAAAGCAACAAGAACAAGCCAAGGAGTAAACTTAAGTACTAGAGAAGAAAAGAAAAAAACAAGAAAAAAAAAACAAGAAAGAAAAAAAGACCAAAGTACAGGCACATCAGGGGACATAGTATCAAAGTACATAGAAAAGCATACATGGACACCTGTGCTACCCCACATTCTGCACAAACAGCAGACCCAGCCACCGCTGTTGTATAAGTCCACATACATAGGCCGAGCTCTGCCTGACAGAGGTGATGATGGAGTTCGTAGAGAGATCCACCCTACTCCTTAAACTGAACACGGAGTGTCGACAGATCACATCCAGATTGTTCACCCCGTTCCTAGCGAAAGCCAGGGACGAGCTGCACCACCTGGGCAGCCCCAGAAGCCTCTTAAGGATGTCATTGCGACTTGAAGAGGCAAATCGATGCCTTTGGTAATAAATGTCTTCGCAGAATCATGGGGTATCGCTGGGATTATTAAGTGTCAAATCAGCGATTGCACCGTGAGACTAAATCAAGGCCTATTACCTGCATAGTCCGTCAGTGCCAACTTCAGCTATGTGGGCATGTGGCACGCTACCCTGAAACCGATCCTTCCTATCGGGTTGTATCTGTAAGAGACAATCCGGAGTGGAGGAGGCCAAGGGGGCACCCACAAGGCTCATGGCTGGGACAAGTTCATGTTTCCTGTCGAGAGTTGTTTGGTATGGGAAGGGAGCCTGCACGGGGACTCAAGCGTGGTGACCCCCGGGAGTGGCGTCGTAAGGTGGACGAGGCGACGCGCCCCCCGGCGTATGCCCCCAATGATTGATTGATTGATATTGTCAGCAAATATGAGGTGAAAAGATAATAAGAAAAATCATAAAATCATTCATAAAACCCACATAGGAATATGCAGCATTTATGTGGAACCCAGGAATATGCAGCATTGATATGAGACCCACATTTGATGAAAGCTAGAGTGTTATGAAATTTGAGAAAGTAGAGAGAGCAGCAATAAGAAAGATTAGATAAGTTATGTCTGCCCAAACTGGAGGAAAGACGGAAAAGAGGAAGGATGATATAGTTTATAAATGTGTGACAAAAAAGGAAAATATATTTAGAAAACTCATATCACTAAGGCACTCCTGGGAGGACAGCAATTACCTCAACAAAAGAAGATATAAGGATGTTCAAAAGCACAGTTATCCAAATAGAACAATATATCAATGGAATGCACCACTACAGAAAGTGGTGCAGTAAACCCTCTCTAATTCGAACCCGCATAATTAGAACTTCGGATAATTTGACCTATTTCAGGCCCAATTCGAATTTTTCAACAACTTTCCATAATCCGAACTGAAGTTTGAATTGTCCGCACATTTTTTGAATTGTCCGACAATGTGCACAGGAAGTGCACAATTTTGGAGTTTTCTGCAGCATCTTCCACCTCCTCTGTGCCATCCGTATCGTTAGCCAGCCTCTACATCGCCTTTGACATTAAAGCATCTCAATTAAGCACCTCAAGCCCTGAAGACCCTACCTTACAAATCTCCAGAGTGACACAACTGCTGCGTTCGGTAAGGCAACGCACACGGAGGCACACGGAGGCGCACGGTGACGTCAGCACACTGTATGCTTAGCGCACGATACCCCTGCACTACAACAGGAGGTGGTTCACCACTCAGTTGCCAGCTCATGCCAAAACATGGTTATATAAACAAAGGGCAAAGAAAGCTTCTCCTCTCCTCTCTCCTCTTCTTGCCTCCTTAATATTTCATTTCTTGCTGCTATAACTTCTGCTGCATCAAATACAGGGTCATCAACAAGTTATTCTGTGACAATAAGAATAGCAACAGAGATAAATTTTGGCAGCTGCTATCTTGGTAGCAATGTTTATTGTGAAGCGTTTAGTAGGGATGGTATGGGGGGGTGACCGCTACTGAACGCAGCCCACTGGCAGACTTGCCTGAAGACGCTATCAGTGATGCCTGAGTGCTCAGTGTACAGTAGTACTGCAGTTCAAGACTTCAGTATCATGTTTTGGTGAGTACAAGTACTATAATCTGTGCTGTTTTGACATGTTTTACTCAGTTCTTATTGTGTGGAGGGGCTAGAGGTAACCATTGGATAATTCGGACTTAAGGCTAATTCGACCCAGGTCTCCCCCACGTTAGTTCGAATTAGAGAGGGTTTACTGTATTTGCAAACAGCAGACATATATAATGAAAAGCATTATATATATAATATATAAGCATATATAAGGAAAACCTTGAAATTCAAGATTGCGGCCATAATGATTATTCCATATCGATAACATTGGAAAATCGGTAACTCTGCATCAAGTGATCAAACAGTGGTGTGTAATACCTGTATATATAGATTTTTTGGCATATGAAATTTATTCATAAACACTAATATTCACTACAGACATTTTTAAGTGGGTAAATGAGTGACATGACATTATTTTGGTGTAAAAAAATATGAAATGTCAGAACAACCTTTTTCAGTAAATTATAGTAAGTAAAGTAAAACAACTGATACATTGTTCATGTGAAGAAAAAAAAGGATAGCAATAATGTACAGCAGTGAAAAAAGTGTACGAATTATGATTATTTATAGAATGTGGAAATGTCTTCACAACGCCATTGTTAAAACAGGTTATGTCATAACACAAATGCTTTCAATTAACTTCATCATTACATGATTGCTGTGGCTTATTCAGTGGACTTGTATGAATATAGCTGTCAAGTGCTTAATGTTTGTGCAATTCCTTATACAGGAAAATACCTTTTATCCGGATATATCTGGACTTCCGGGTAGCCGGTTAATGGAAAAGTCCGGTTAATGGGTAAGTATACCTAGGAAAGATGCATTTACTAAAAAAAACATAATATTGTATGATTGTTTCTGTTACCTTATTAGTAGATCATTGTAGAACTGTAATTCACCATAAATAGACATGCCCAGCCCAACATAGCACTCCTGTTCTTGTTGACTATGCACGTATAAATGACACACACATTACTCCCGTAATGTAGTACCGTAAATTATAAACTAAAGAAACTCTTTCGATGCGATGGAGGTACACTGGCAATGGCAGCTGGGATGGCGGGGTGCTACGAGAGCTCTGATTGGCCGAGTCTTTGTCTACGTGTCATGAAACGCGCTGCGCCATAGGCGGCCACCACGTGTGTACACAAGTGCCGCTTACCATAGAGAGAGAGAGAGAGAGAGAGAGAGAGAGAGAGAGAGAGAGAGAGAGAGAGAGAGAGAGAGAGAGAGAGAGAGGAAAGAGAGAGAGAGAGAGAGATAAGATAAGATTTTCATCCTATCTAGACACTTTGCAAGTACCAACTACAAGGTTATTGACTATACAAAGCGCCGCCACGTCAGCATGAACTAGGCGGACTCGAACCGCTGACCGAATGCACAGGGACGCTGCACATTGGGAACTCACGTCTCTACCAACCTTGCCACCCTGACGGGCAGAGAGAGAGAGAGAGAGAGAGAGAGAAGAGAGAGAGAGAGTCTGTGAGTCCCCCTCCGGTGACAAGCTAGACTCGCCGCGGCACGGACCTGGCAACAATGTTAGATGGATGGATTTTCGACCCTATTGCGGGTTGCATATTAACTTCCATTGACTCGCCCGGGATAAAGGAGGGTTTGGGCAATATAATGCCATACCTAACTCGATTTCGGTCATGGTGGCGCTTACCGGACTATGTTACTACATGCCTCGTATATGCAAAGACTTTTAACACGAAATTATATACTAAAGGAACACTTTGTTTTCTTCTATTTTATTTGTTTATTGTACTTACTGTAATTGTTTAGGGCTAGGCAGTCTGGTCAGAAAACTCCAGGTCCGGGTCGTCTGGGTTGTCTGACAGTGGTGATAGTGGCTCATCAGGCACTGAGTCTTGTGCTTACCCCAGTCGGGTAGCACTGACCTTGCCCACGGACTGATAAACACTGAATTATCATAGCGCATGGCACATTATGGCGGGAATAAACAGGTGGCGATAGGTGGCGCTCACGTCTACGGCGGCAAAATTAAAAGTAAAATATTTTGTTACTTTTTTATTTTTTAATACTATTTACTTACCTGCCACAAATTCCGGTTATTGGGTTATTCCGGTTGTTGGGTATCCGGATAAAAGGTATTTTCCTGTATATGCATACTTGCATAGGTTACATAAAGTTTAGTTAATTTTCAAGTATCACAGGTAGGTACATCTGAATCTAATTGGATGTTGGAGCATGTAAGTCCGTAACACTGACGGCTCAGAATTGAGCAGTTTAAACCCCTTTTTCGGCAGCTACAAGTCTTACCACATCCAGTTTTGCAGCCACAGGAGATCATACGCAGCACTCTTGATGGGGCAATTGGCTTATCTGTCTCTATGGCTGCCAATGTACCCATTGCTGTCACTTTCCAACCCCATTCCAAGGGAGACATTTCATTGCCCATCCACTGTTGCACAGTGTGATAGGTGCGGTATGAATGAAATTTGGCTGCAGCACTTGTAGGAGGCAGTGATTCTATCTTAAACACGGAAACTCTATACATATATAGTTGGCTTGCCACTCACTGATGTTGTAATCATTTGATCACCATAATGATCGTTCAATCTTTGATGGAGTCTCTTTCCTGTAACTTTCATGTATATTAACAAGCTCAGGCAAAGAGTACTGACACTCATCATTGCCATCTAAATTTTAAATCATACAATTTGTGATAGGCCTCACACTTTTCTCTGTCAATGGGTCTACCACTTACACCACTATTATCATTATTCTGGTGACAACCTAGATAGAAACGTTGATCACAGTGTCTGTGGTATTTCCCTTCTGCAGCCACTAAATTGAAACATCCCTGTATCGCAGTTTAACCTCTGAATGTATCTCCTCTTTCATCAGATATTTTTCAACACATTGCTCAAATATTATAAAGTTTCTACACAGCTTGATGTTGATTCCTTGGGCTTATATTTATCTTGGAAAATGGGCTTAGAATAATACAAACAGTTAATTTTTTTACTAAATGCTGGAATTGTACACCGCAGCTTCATGGGATTTACCTCGGTCTCTTCTTCCAGTTTCTTTTTCTCTTTCTCTATGGTTGAAGGCCTTGTACAGTCCTTTCTGCAGGTGATATGCACTTTCAGTGGTCGAATCAAGCATTGCCAAATCTCATGAAGCCCATCACTACGTGCTTGGCTACACTGTTCGAGTGTCTTCAAATCCTTGTCACCGACAGTAGCACTATCCTTCAATCCGGTATTTTCTTGGCAGATAATGCACCATTCATCCATTATGATTCAATCGGGAAAGGAAATATATTTGGTTAGCTATCACTGACTGGAAATGTCGTAAAACATTCACTTCAGGCATACTATTTTTGGGTAACCTGGATAATGGTATTATATTGGTTTGTCGCAGAAATAATGCCTGAAAGTCTTCAATATGTAAATAAACGAATTCCTTGTGGTCAGTCAGGTCCCTTGTGGTCGAAAGCATATATTTTGATGTACACGCATTAACTTTGATACCTGAGTGAAAAGTTATGGGTGTGTCAATATTTCCATTTCCGCAAATGACGTCATGGGGGCCATCTTGCATTTCAGGGTTTTACTGGTCTCGAATTCCAGAGGACTTTTAGTATGTTGTTTAGATTACAATTTTATGTGAATTCTGAAAAAATCTGCTTGTTGAGAGTGTTTTCTAGGTCAAACCTAATGTTCCTGGACTATAACCTAACCTATGCCTATCCTTTTACCTAACTTAGAAAATAAAAGTGATTAGCGACGGAAACAGTTAGGAGATTAATTCAAAACGCATCAAAATTCACCAGAAAAAAAAAATTTTGTCCACCAAAGTGAATTCGATGTCAAACTGGAATAATACCACTAACCGAACCTGGGCATTGATTACGTAACCTAACTTCTTTCATGTGAATACACTGCATCCTACGACGTTGTACAACACGGGTTCGTACAACATGATTTTGTACAACACGGTGGGGGTCTGTGAGCAACCCATTTCATCCACACAACACTATTTGTATTCATACAATAAGAGCTGGTGATCCGAAAGCAAGACAATTCTGCCCTTACCCGCACTGCACGGTGCTGCGCTGCACAACACACAACTTGAGTACTTCCTCAGTACTCACTACTCACCTGTTACAAGTATTTAAAATACCAAAAGACATTCAAATTAACTAATCTATCCTCACACTGTAATGTTTACGTTCTGCCTCGGAGGCTCGGCAGATTGGCTTCTTCTTGTGACATCTTCTGCTTAGGATCGCTTTGTTGGTCGTCTGTCAAGCTCGACCTCGAGCTTGACACATATCTTCCTTCTATGCCACTCTGTAGCCCTTTCTTTCCCTTTCTTTTTTTTCTTTTACAAAATTTTGGAGGTGTCCGTAAGTACATTATAACATGAGTTTCTATGATTCGTACAACACAATTTCATACAACACGGCGTGCTGTGTCGCCCATGAAACCATGTTGTATGAGGATGCAATGTACAGGAGTGAGGCAAGGGTGCGTCCTTGCCCCATCACTTTTCAACATTTGTATGGACTGGGTATTGGGCAAAGTTGTAGATCAAAGTGATTGTGAAGCATCCCTCGGCAACACTAAGATCACTGATCTTGTTTTTGCCGATGATGCAGTATTCTTTGCTGAGTCGCTGGAGATCCTGGTGATGGCTCTCGAGGCGCTGCACGAGGAGACAAAGCCTTTGGGACTTGAGGTTTCCTGGCTCAAGACCAAGGTCCAGGTGTTTGGAGGCTTACAAGATTAAACAATTCAGTCTGGTCATGTGTGTGGCGAGGACATTGAGATCTTGGAAAGTTTTATGTACCTTGGTAGCGCAGTCCATAATGATGGCGGGTCACGTCAAGAAGTCTTACAGCGGATTGGCATAGCCCACGGTGTTATGGACTTGCTCAGTACGAGTATTTGGCGTTGTCGGTACCTGTGCAGGAAGACAAAGATCCAGATCTTCAAGTCGCTTGTGATCCCAGTCCTACTCTATGGTTGTGACACATGGACACTAAATAATAATAATAATAATAAAAAATTTATTCTCGCCTGGAGGCATACATACAAAAAACAAAGCAACAAGAACAAGCCAAGGAGTAAACTTAAGTACTAGAGAAGAAAAGAAAAAAACAAGAAGAAAAAAAAACAAGAAAGAAAAAAAGACCAAAGTACAGGCACATCAGGGGACATAGTATCAAAGTACATAGAAAAGCATACATGGACACCTGTGCTACCCCACATTCTGCACAAACAGCAGACCCAGCCACCGCTGTTGTATAGGTCCACATACATAGGCCGAGCTCTGCCTGACAGAGGTGATGATGGAGTTCGTAGAGAGATCCACCCTACTCCTTAAACTGAACACGGAGTGTCGACAGATCACATCCAGATTGTTCACCCCGTTCCTAGCGAAAGCCAGGGACGAGCTGCACCACCTGGGCAGCCCCAGAAGCCTCTTAAGGATGTCATTGCGACTTGAAGAGGCAAATCGATGCCTTTGGTAATAAATGTCTTCGCAGAATCATGGGGTATCGCTGGGATTATTAAGTGTCAAATCAGCGATTGCACCGTGAGACTAAATCAAGGCCTATTACCTGCATAGTCCGTCAGTGCCAACTTCAGCTATGTGGGCATGTGGCACGCTACCCTGAAACCGATCCTTCCTATCGGGTTGTATCTGTAAGAGACAATCCGGAGTGGAGGAGGCCAAGGGGGCACCCACAAGGCTCATGGCTGGGACAAGTTCATGTTTCCTGTCGAGAGTTGTTTGGTATGGGAAGGAAGCCTGCACGGGGACTCAAGCGTGGTGACCCCCGGGAGTGGCGTCGTAAGGTGGACGAGGCGACGCGCCCCCCGGCGTATGCCCCCAATGATTGATTGATTGATATTGTCAGCAAATATGAGGTGAAAAGATAATAAGAAAAATCATAAAATCATTCATAAAACCCACATAGGAATATGCAGCATTTATGTGGAACCCAGGAATATGCAGCATTGATATGAGACCCACATTTGATGAAAGCTAGAGTGTTATGAAATTTGAGAAAGTAGAGAGAGCAGCAATAAGAAAGATTAGATAAGTTATGTCTGCCCAAACTGGAGGAAAGACGGAAAAGAGGAAGGATGATATAGTTTATAAATGTGTGACAAAAAAGGAAAATATATTTAGAAAACTCATATCACTAAGGCACTCCTGGGAGGACAGCAATTACCTCAACAAAAGAAGATATAAAGATGTTCAAAAGCACAGTTATCCAAATAGAACAATATATCAATGGAATGCACCACTACAGAAAGTGGTGCAGTAAACCCTCTCTAATTCGAACCTGCATAATTAGAACTTCGGATAATTTGACCTATTTCGGGCCCAATTCGAATTTTTCAACAACTTTCCATAATCCGAACTGAAGTTTGAATTGTCCGCACATTTTTCGAATTGTCCGACAATGTGCACAGGAAGTGCACAATTTTGGAGTTTTCTGCAGCATCTTCCACCTCCTCTGTGCCATCCGTATCGTTAGCCAGCCTCTACATCGCCTTTGACATTAAAGCATCTCAATTAAGCACCTCAAGCACTGAAGACCCTACCTTACAAATCTCCAGAGTGACACAACTGCTGCGTTCGGTAAGGCAACGCACACGGAGGCACACGGAGGCGCACGGTGACGTCAGCACACTGTATGCTTAGCGCACGATACCCCTGCACTACAACAGGAGGTGGTTCACCACTCAGTTGCCAGCTCATGCCAAAACATGGTTATGTAAACAAAGGGCAAAGAAAGCCTCTCCTCTCCTCTCTCCTCTTCTTGCCTCCTTAATATTTCATTTCTTGCTGCTATAACTTCTGCTGCATCAAATACAGGGTCATCAACAAGTTATTCTGTGACAATAAGAATAGCAACAGAGATAAATTTTGGCAGCTGCTATCTTGGTAGCAATGTTTATTGTGAAGCGTTTAGTAGGGATGGTATGGGGGGGTGACCGCTACTGAACGCAGCCCACTGGCAGACCTGCCTGAAGACGCTATCAGTGACGCCTGAGTGCTCAGTGTACAGTAGTACTGCATTTCAAGACTTCAGTATCATGTTTTGGTGAGTACAAGTACTATAATCTGTGCTGTTTTGACATGTTTTACTCAGTTCTTATTGTGTGGAGGGGCTAGAGGTAACCATTGGATAATTCGGACTTAAGGCTAATTCGACCCAGGTCTCCCCCACGTTAGTTCGAATTAGAGAGGGTTTACTGTATTTGCAAACAGCAGACATATATGAGGCGCCGCGTGTAGAAAGGGGGCTAAGCGCCATTTTCAAAAAGCTGAGAAAATCGCCTTCAAAGTTTGGCGATTTTCAAAACAGTGCCATTTCAAAACGGTTTGATAGATTTTCATGAAACTTTCACCAAAGCATATTCAAACAGTGGTATAACAGTGGGTAATACAGCAATAATTTTAAAAGTGCTCCTTTAAGTGTTAAGTGCACTTCAGCAAAAATATCCACTTCAAAAAGTTGCAAAAATGACCAAAAAGGTACCCAAACACCAAATAAACCAATAAAAATGTCAAAATTTTAGTGTTTCAAGTAATTCATACCATTTCCCAATATTCCAGAACCATTGGTCCTACTTCAGGTAAGTAAAAAAAAGTGAAAACAAAAAAAACCTTTCTCATCTTTCTCATCTCATCAGAATCTTTCTAAGATTTTCTCAAGAACTACTGGCCATATGAAAATTCTAATGGTAGCGTTGGAATCCTCATAAAATTCCGCTCTTATTGGCATATAAGCCATACAAAGTTGAACTCAGGAAATATCGAGCTACGAAGTGGTGAACGTAAATATTTCTTATTTCTCTTTACTCAATGTTTTTTCTAAGTCGTTAAACTCCGCTATTTACATGTATTTCCTGTTATTTTTGTCTTTCATAAGGCAGAATAATATCTTGCGAAACCAACGATATAATTTTATAATAATGCCAGGAAAAAAGAATAATCGTGGTTGAAATTGATAACATAACCAAAACATTCGCCGCAGAGTCGGCTATTACGCGCAGCCTCGTAGAGAGCCCCAGACTGATGTCGCAGTGGCCGAAAAAACTTATTAAACTTTTCGTGCGTGAAAGGGTTAACCTATTTTCTACCATAAAATGAATCACAGGGCCATCGCCGAAGGCATTTTACGAACACTTTACCACCCAGTAAACCACTTACCGTCTCATAAATGTTTCCAAAACGTCCCAGTACACTGTGTTTAATAATAAAATCATAGATTTCACCTCGGTAATAGACAGTAAAGCACAATTCTTGGACATTAATGAGGGTGACGCTTTTCCAAGATGAGCTTCAGCTACGCACCTACGCATTGATGAAACTTGCAAGCAGCACTCCTCGGGCCTCCCCCTACTCCACACAGGCCCCATGTCCCCTCTAGTATTGGTCATGTGTGGTATATTGTGGTCTATTGTGGTCTATTATGGTCATGCGCCTTAGCGTCAAACCGACACTCCACCACTTTTCCCCATCAATATGCACTAATACCATATGAAAACTTATACCAAAACCTTCCTGCCGATGTCTATTATTATAAAAAGGATTTATGGAGATTTACTTACTTCTTTGGGAGAAATTTGGAGAAATTAGCGCAAGTATAGCAGGAGACGTCCGAACCTCGCACATCTGTTTACAAGCTGCCATATTGCGGCGCGTGGGTGGTGAGGGTGGCAGCGCGAGCCAATGAGAACGCCGCGGCGCACAACGCTGCATTCTCATTGGCTGGGGCCGCAGCTCGCAAGCTAGAAAATGAATTCATGCAGACGCGGACATAACACCCTTGCAAAGCGGCTTAAGAACATAAGAACATAAGAAAATAAGGAAGCTACAAGAGGCCGCGAGGCCTACACGTGGTAGTTCCTGTCACCTAACACTACCTACATCCACCTTTCATCCCCATCCATGAACCTATCCAGCTCCCCTTTAAAGCTCCCTAATGACTCCGCACTAACTACCTGTCTACTGAGACCATTCCACTCATTCACCACCCTATTTGTGAACCAGTTTTTCCCTATTTCCTTTCTAAAGGCTTGAATTCATGCAGACGCGGACATAACACCCTTGCAAAGAGGCTGGAAAAAAAGAGTGCCATGCTAAATGAATGTTCTGAAAGATTCAATTCTCAGCCTTACAGCTTTGGAGCTATGAGGTGCTAAGGGACACCAATGGATTGAGCATGTGACAACGCGTCGATTGGTACCAAAAAAGCAATTTTCAAGAAAATGGCGCTTAGCTCCCTTTCTACACGCGGCGCCTCATATAATGAAAAGCATGATAATTTTGTTCTAATAGATGAGATATTACGTGCTTGACTCAATCCTGCATACACAGTAAACCCTCTAATTCGATCTAATGGCGGGGTCCTGAATTAACCTGGGTCGAATTAGCTGAAAGTTCGAATTATCCGATGGTTACCCCTAGACCCCCACGCAATAAGAACTCACTTAAACATGCCAAAACAGCACAGATTGTATTACTTGTACTCACCAAAACATGGTTAATATTGAAGTCTTGAAATGCAGTACTACTGTACGTACACTGAGCACTCAGGCATCACTGATAGCGTCTTCAGGCAATGGCTGTGTTCAGTAAGGCAACGCGCACAGGTGCACAAGGAGGCGCATGGTGACGTCAGTATACAGTATGCCTAGCGTACGCTACCCCCGCACTACTGATTTTGGAGGTGGATCGCTACTGAGTTGCCAGCTCGCGCCACAATAAGGGTATGTAAACAAAGGGCAAATAAAGCCTCTCCTCTTCGCTCTCCTCTTCTTGCCTCCTTAATATTTAGTTTCCTGCTGCTATAACTTCTGCTGCATGAAATACAGGGTCATCAGCAAGTTATTCTTGAACAATAAGAATAGCCACAGAGATAAATTTTGCCAGCTGTTATCTTGGTAGCAATGTAAATTATGAAGCATTCAGTATCGTTCAGTAGGGAGGGTGCAGGGGGATGACCTCTACTGAACACAGCCCTGGCAGGTGTCACTCTGTAGATTTTTAAGGTAAGATCTTCAGTGCTTGAGGTGTTTAATGTGTTGGAGGTGATGTGGAGGCTGGCTGACGAAGTGGATGGCACAGAAGAGATGGAAGATGCTGCAGAAAACTCTGAAAATTCGAACTTCAGTTCTGATTATAGGAAGTTGGAAAGTTGTTGAAAAATGTTAACTTGGCCTGAAACAGGTAGAATTATCCGAAGTTCGAATCATACGGGTTTGAATTAGAGAGGGTTTACTGTATATACAGTTAGGTGATTACCAAAGAAAATTAATTTGAGATGTGCTAAACAGGCATCCTTTCCCTATATGATACAGTGGTGTGTGGTTGACCTTTCCTGCCCTTCTCAGCAGGACTGATGCGGCTGAGCAGGTCTGCTGTCTACACTATGTTGCAGTCTCAAGCCCAGAAGGATCGTGTCATCACCTCCCTCCCACCACCCTTCATTAGACAGGTGTGTATATACCTAGCTGTAACATACAGGAAGAGAGCTATGCTCGTACTGTCCCGTCTCCTAAACTAATATTATCCAGCTTTGCTTTTAAGTCGTTTATATTCTTGGCATGTACCACCTCCGTTTCCAGGTTTTTCCACAGTTCAATGGATCTGTATGGGAAGCTATACTTCTTGAAATCTATCTTGCATGTGGTCCTCTTCAACCTCTTCCCATGACCTCTCGTATCTCTCTCATCCCACAAAAACATATCATCTCTATCATAATTTTCCAGTCCCTTGGAAACCCTCAACACATTAATCCGATCACCTCTTGCCCTTCTTTTCTTCAGGGTTGGAAGATTATATTTTGACAGTCTTTCCTAGTATCTTTCTAACTTGGGACGACCTCCATTGCCGCCCTCTGTATTCTTTCAATCTTTCTTATATTTTTCTTTCTATGCCGTGACCAAACCACTGGTGCATATTCCAATCTTGGTTGAATCATTGATGCAATCAGCTTTTTCATCATCTCCTTATCCAAATAAGCAAACACCATTCATATATTCATTAAGGGGTTATATGTCTCTCCAGTAATCTAATTTATTTGCCTCTCTAGTGTAAGGTTGCTAGCGACTGTTATTCCCAGATCTTTTTTTTTTTTTTTTTTCTAATATACAGTCAAACCTCGATATAACGGACTAAAGGGGGGGAGGAGTGGTCCGTTAAAGCCGATTGTCCGTTATAGCGAGGGTATTTTCTCAAGGGTGGAAAAATATATGAAGAAAACGGAAAAATTGTGAAATAAATGAGAAATAATCACAAACACAACCAGACCTGTGTAGCTAGTCGAGCTCAAGCTCTAGTGCAAGGTAAAAAATTACTACGAGCCAGATTGAGCCGTGGCTTCCAAAGGTATTGCTTATTATCATGACTAATGCTCATTATTATATATATTATATGGTTGTGAAGTGCAGTTCTATACACGTGTCACTATTTAGGTCAGTGTAGCACTGCATGTCACCTTAGATAAGGGTGATTTAGGGTGTTGAGGTGACAGGGAGACGTAGCAGCGGCCACGCCATAACACTAATAGTCACTATTTTAAACAATACACACCTTCTACCACTAAATCACTAGCAACACAGGCTCCTTCCTTATAATATTACATCTTAATATGTGATACATCAAAACTCCTTAAAACCCAAGCGCTCCAAAGTAAAATGAGAAAATAATACAATTATGTTGAGTTGATAATTCAAGCGGCGATAAACAGTCTAATATGCAAAAAAAAAAAAAAAAAAAAAAAGAAGTCACGCAAATGAAGTCCGTTATCTCCGAAGTCCGTTACATCGAGGTCCGTTATATCGAGGTTTGACTGTACAGTACCCTCCCGAGTTTCACGTTATGCGAGTTTCGCGATCCTCGAGTTTCGCGCTGAGTCCTAAATTCTTACCATCCCTACTTTCGCGCATTATATCCCCGAGTTTGGCGCTGCTTCGTACACTTTTTTTTTTTTTTTTTTTTTTTTTTTTTTTTTTGGGTGTGTGCGTGTGTGCGTGTGTGCCTACAACGCCGTTAGGCAGTGACCTCCAGGGGTAGGATGATGGGCCCTGGAGGTTCACTTGAGGGCTGTGATGGTTGGCCCTCACCCGTGGTGGGGCAGACAGAATTTCTATAGTGACGCCTGTGATTAGAGGCTCATGCCGCTCCGTTCCTTATTTATTTACCACAAAATACTCATTTATAAGTGATTAACCATGATGTGTGTGGTACTGTGGTTTCTGGAGGTACTGGAGGAGACAGGAGAGAAGAGAGGAAGGCATTGTGACAGTGTTATTGCCGTATAACACTGTCACACAACCATCAGCTGACGCCCTCACTCACTCAGACCAAAACAAATGAAAATGTTTTAGTATCCTGGGTGAAATAGACAAGGGAAGAGTTGACAAATCTGTTAACAAAGGAGACGAAGTTTGAAGAGACCCTATGAAGCGATACTAAGCATCAAAGGTCACAAGAAGACGAATCGAGAGAGACAGAGATGGACATTTTTAACAAGATCCCTTCACCTGCCTTGTCATACATAAAAGCACACTAACATAGACATAAGACGTGTACAGAGCTAGATCACTCAATGCCTTGCTCTTACTAACTAATCACTACACTAATGCTTTCTTCCCTTCTCTACGGTACCTCCAATGCCTTCCTCTCTTCTCTCCTGTCTCCTCCAGTACCTCCAGCAACCACAGTACCACACACGTCCTTGTTAATCACTTACAAAGGAGTATTTTGTGGTAAATAAGTAAGGATCGGCGGGGGGGTGAGGTCAGGTGCTACTTATTCCGAGGTGTTACTTATTTTATGCAACACAGGTTCAAAGGCCTGGCCTATGAAGAATAGGCCACCTGTAATATCAAGATCAAGATCAAGTATCGTTCGTAGGACAGAATACGTGTGTGGGAGAACGCCGGACTAAAGGCTTCACCGACAGCATCTGCTGGGTGACTCCCATTTCAAGCTCAAGCTCCTCTCCTCCCTCCTCTTCCTCCTCCTCTCCTCTCCTCTCCTCTACGTAGTGTTGGCCGAAGCCACCACCCCGGGAGGCAGGTCATAAACCCTTGGCTAACACCCGGTACCCATTCACTGCTGGGTGGACAGGGGCTTGGGGCATTTTCAGGATATTTTTTTGGGAAAAAGTGAGTCTTATAAGCTGTAAACTACAGTAGGTACACCTCGCACCGGACTAAATAAGCATTTTTAGTGTTTTCAATACCCCAGTTTCGCGATTCGCGAGTTTCACGCTATGCCTGCCTTGGGAAGAAAGCAAGCTAGAAACTCTGGAGGGTGCTGTACTCATTTCCCTTTTCGGTAATTCCCTGTTTGTCTCTTTGTACTCTTACCAAATTCCCTCACTTTGTATTCCCTATATTAAACTCCATTTCCTACCTCTGACTTCATTCTGACATCTTATCAATGTCAGTTTGTAACTGATTACAATCTTCCTCCTATTTAACTTTTCTCAGCAACTTGGCATCATCCATAATAAACTTACATACTCTATCACTTTATCTGCGTAATCCAGGGATAAGTGAAAGTCCTTAGGAAGTTTCTTGTAGGTTGTTATTCTTCTACTGGGGAATACAGGAGGGGACACAGCGTGGGGGGCCTCAGCGTGTCTCCGATCCTACTGTGCTACTAACCATGGCAGCGAGCTATATTGTCGCTGCGAGACGTAGAGTCTTACATTGTCGTACGCTATAATATGTAATCCTACGGACATGATAACAGTGGAATATTTCCCTATCCTACACATGGTACACCAAGTTTCGCAGAGTCTTGGTTCGCGAATACAAGGTTTCGTGGAACCTCTAAATATTCTCCACTTCAAGTTTTGCGGATGTATACACGAAGTTACTCAGGTAACTTTGTGTATAGTACATGCATACATGGATGTGTAACTTTAGTTATGAGAAGAGATTGAAGCTATTAAATTTACACTCACTCGAGAGATGCAGAGTAAGGGGCGATCTGATAGAAGTTTTCAAGTGGATAAAGTTTATTTAATAAAGGAGAGGTAGGAAAAGTTCTTACGGCTATTAACCAGGGTAGAACAAGAAGTAACGGATTCAAGCTGGAAAAGCGTAGATTTAAAAAAGAAATAGGGAAAAACTGGTTCACAAATAGGGTGGTAAATGATTGGAATGGACTCAGTAGACAGGTACACTAGGGTCCCACATAAAACGAGAAATTGGTCGATAAACGATGTCGTTATATGTGAATTCGCTCCATGTAAAACACATAACCTATGGGAAAAATTGATATTGGTCGATCGATCCTCCGGTGCATACCCGTACATTTATACTCATTCACACCCATGCATATCAAAACATATATAAATGCTAAGTTATGCATAGAAATGATGAAATAGGCATATTGTTGCTTACGTTAAATCTAATAGGGATTATCTACAGGGGGCGAGGGTTCCGAGGCATCTTGGAGGTCACTCATCGTCACATCGGTCGGAGCTCGCACGCTCACAGCTGATAACTTGTAAACAAACCCACAACAACAAAAGTGTTACCGTCGAAAGAAAGGCATCAATAAATTACAATAACTGACAATATCGTGAATGGATCACAACATATGAGGCGTCTTGAGTCATAAGTGCGAGCCTGCCATTTTGGCCATTTTCAGGTTCCAACTGGCCACTATACGCGAAAACCCTTCACTGTGTTCTGGGATAGGAGTCAAAGCAATATCTGATCATCTAACCCCACCACCGAGAGGCTAAAGTCACTCTATTTATAGCCAGATTTTTGGATGCATTGTCGTGGCTCTGAGAGAGACAAGGGTGACCGTGTCGTCCAATGAGACCGCGGGATACCTACACGCCCATCACCCAGCCAATCATAGCGCCCCACCCAAGGCCACGCAGCAACTCACGTGTGTCCAGCAGTTTTTCCCGCGTTTGCACATGCTAAGGATTGCTTAAAATACCCTTCACCAGTGAAACTGTCCCCTGAGAAACTTAAGGATGTCCAGGACCTCATGCAGTATGTTATTAAAGATGATCCTGTCTACACAAAGTTCTTTGAGGACCTTATCAAGGACCAGGAAGCTGAGATTGGAGTCGTGCCCCGGCCTGCAGAGGAGGATCCGGGAGGACGACTTCCTTGATTTCTAACCCCAAACCCACCCACCCACTGCTCTCAACCCCTTCTAACATTAAACCACCATCAAGCTTGATGAGTGTTCTCTTTGTTATTAAAGATAATCTATAATAATCCTCAGTTTTTTATATTCATAAATTGAGTCCGAAATCTGAAAAAAATATAAATTCCAGCTAAACAAAATACAGAAAAAAATAGTAATTGTCATCCAAGCTGAAAAATATTAACAGGGTACTTGTTATATTACCTTACCTTTTATCTGACTGTGTTGTTATCACCCTAAAATAATTACATTATGTACATGTACAATGTACCCTATGATAGTACTGAATAAAAAGAAATACTTATTAAAAAATCTTTTTCTTTATTTTTGGTAATGTGTTAGTCATGGCTAGACAATCATCTTGGTGTGTAATACATTGTTTTTTTATAATGTTTTTTTATAGTAATTACACCCCCAACTTAAATTGCAATTGTGGAAATTTATAGTCACAAACATATATTTATTTGAGGTCTTACCTATACAAAACCCATTGTCTATCTCATCCCGACACAATACCCCAGCTAGTCAACTAACTAGGATACTTATCGGTGGATAGTAGGGTTGAAATGGTTGTAGGCTTAATCAATACTGCAATGTCTTGTTATTCGAAGTGATCGACGTGATCAAGGCCGCCAGTGAAGGGCGGAGTCGAATAGCTGGAGGCGGTGTTATTGTTATGGGCGTCAGGAGGTTTTCACACCTAGTTATCTTGACGCGGCGGATATAATCAGTGTCTTATTTTAACACGTCCTATTGTTTTTATCACTTATGTGTACAAAATGAACGTATGTACAGTTCTTCTCGTTATAATCAGAGAAGAGATGTTAATCCCGTGAGGGCTGGAATAGTACTCATATATACAGACACTGAGACACGTATATATTTAATAAGAGATGTTACTCCTGTGAGGGTCTGGAAGTGTACTGACATCTAAGCCAGCGGCGGCGACCAGCCACACAAATCCTACCTACACGTGTCAAATCGTCGGTGGCGGTGAGGCACCCCTACCAATACCTGCCACGTATACACGCAGGATAGGAGCAATATTATAACGACGACCAATAGCCAGTCGCTCCAAACTAAGGTGCAAATGCTTATATAACCACTGGGAATGTTAATTTATATTATCCCAGTACAGGGAGGTCCCAAAGATACGAGCAGTTAGGTTCCACCTGGCATACTCGTAAAGCGAAATCTCGTATAGCGAAATACATAACTACAGTAAAAGCCTTATAACTCGGCATGATAGGGGCTCTGGCCCTTGCCGAGTTATTCAATGTGCCGAGTTATGCAATGTCCTCCTCTGATATGGGTAAAAAAAAAAAAAAAAAAAAAAAAAATACAGTACTGTAAAAGCATAAAAACTACACTTACCAATGAACGGGTAGCAGCAGGCATGTAATCCAAGGAGAGGGGAGCCTTGTTGTAACATGTAGAAGATGTTAGGGGGACTCAGTCGCATTTTAACACATTTTAACACTGGTATCACTTTAATCACTTTATAATCACAACTCTATACTATATTGTATACAGTACTGTACCTGTACAACCTAATTTTACATCACTTGAGCACTTAATTACTGCAACACTATGCCCTGTCCATTAACTCTACCTTCGACTGTGAGTGCATGGGAGGACACAGGGGGGCGGCATGAACCTCTAATCACAGGCGTCACTATAAGAATCCTGCCTGCGCCACCACGGGCGAGGGCCAACCATCACAGCCCTCGAGTGAGCCTCCAGGGCCTACCATAAAAAAAACCTTGTCTTTGCCATGCCGAGTTATATATTAAATTCTGAGTTATACAGTGCCGAGTTATAAGGCTTTTACTGTAATGGTAAAATATAGGTTTGGTTCCAGGACCCCATCAAAGACATGTTTTTCAAGACCACACCACTGCACCACCACACCACCACACCACCACACAAAACACAGTGAATTAAGAGTGTGACAGCACAGTAGGACAGAGCACAAATAAGTCACAATAAGCACATTAAGAAAACCAGCAAATCACTAAAATCGACTCACAAGGCACAATACAAACAAAAAAGACGTTGTACTGTAGGGGACACCGCGTGATACAAGAGAGGGTAGGGTAGGTAAGGGACAAGGGATGGGTGCGCAGACCTCTTCCACTGCCCACAAACTCGTCTCTGCGCATCTGAATCATTGTACATCATCATACAGCCCAGATGCATACGTGGTAGGGCGGACATTTTGAACTTGGTCATTTTACTCACCCCAGTTTGAATGTCGTAGCATTGGATTTTCGATCTCGTATATTGAAAATAGACCCTAATTTACTCAGCTCGTATCATTGATTTCTCGTATACCGAATGCTCGTAAACGGGACTTCCCTGTACTTATCATTTACTTAAATTATCTTAATTATTACCCATTACCATTATAACTATATATATACATCCCTACGCACCCCTTTGATGAGCGGACAATACCTCCCTCACAAGGGGGGGAACAAAACCACCACTCTAACAATTATTGAGTGGGTGGTTGGTGGATAATTTCCACAGCAATTATCTCAAAACTATCCTTTGGCTGTCTCGCCCTTATGACTCTAAATGCCTCATATATCCTTCACATGAATGTTTTTTTTGGTAATAATGGATGAGAACTACGAGGTCGCTACCGCCGTTACATCGGTCGGGGCTCGCCCGATCACAGCTAATAACTTGTAAACAAACCCACAACAACGAAAGTGTACCCTCGAATGAAAGCCATCAATAAATTACGATAACTGATGATATTGTGAATGGATCACACACATATATCCTTCACATGAATGGGTTTTTTGGTAATAATGGACGAGAACTGTGTGGCCGCTACCGCCGTTCCCCACCTCATGCCACCCTCACCCCACCTCCGTGGCGACACGCCGCCGCCGTGCCCCTCCTCACTCCATGCCAGGGACACACAGCTTTCGTTCTGTACGATATTTCGGCGCTCTATATGAGAACTCCTCGGATTTGCCCTACTTTGATGGCGGAATCGTTCTATATGATCACATTCGTTCCTAACGAAAAATTTTGAATTTTATTTATAAAAAAATAAATAATAATAATAATATTATTTTAGGTCGTTCATTTTATAAGGGAAATGCTCTATGCGAACGTGTCTTATGCGGGACCCTAGTGTAGTTAGTGCGGAGTCATTAGAGAGCTTTAAAGGGAGGCTAGATAAATTCATGGATGGGGATGAAAGGTGGATGTAGGTAGTGTTAGGTAACAGGAACTACCACGTGTAGGTCTCGCGGCCTCTTGTAGCTTCTTTATTTTATTATGTTCTTATACAAAATAGAGTTGTAATTGTATGCAACTTATGTTGCAATTTGCAAGTTGTATAAAAAAAAATAGAGTTGCATAAACACGAGGCACTCACACCCTCACATAGTGTAATCACGCTCGGGGTTGTATAAACAAACTCGGCTTGAACTTGATCTTGAGTTGGGGAGTCATTGTTGGATGGAGTTAATGAAACAGTGGAACATGTGATATTAGAATGTGAGAAGTATAACGGGGAGAGAATGGAAATGATGCGTGTGATTTTGACTGAAATGGGATGTGAAATGAATGAAGCGGTTGAAAGAACAGGAAGAGAATGGATGTTATTGCTGCTGGGACTGTATTTACCTAGTTATGTTTTACAGGGCCTGAGCTACACTCGTGTGGTCCCGTCTCCGTATCTACATTTATCCAGTCTTTCTTTCAATTGGTGCACATTATGTGCCGATATCACCTCCTCATTTAGTCCATTGCAAACTTCTACATTTCTATGAGGGAAGCTGTACTACTTCTTTATGTTGTTCAGGAATCTCCCTTTTCCTATTTTTTTTGTATGTCCTCTTGTGTATCGACCTTCTCTTTGTTTCTGAGTCAGTAGTCTCTCATTGTCTGTTTCTTCCATCTTAGTTATCAGCTTAAAAATTGTTATTAAGTCTTCTCTTTCTCTTCTCTGCTCAAGTGTTGGTAACTTTATTTCCTTCAACCTTTCCTCATAAGAAACTTCTTCTAGCTCTGGTACCATCTTTGTTGCCATTCTCTGTATCCTCTCCAACTTTTCTGCATGCTTCTTTTTATATGGGGACCATATAATGGCAGCATATTCCATTTTTGGTCGGATCATTGTAGTACAGTAAACCCTCAAAATTAGCGACCTCATAATTGCCGACTTCACTACTTAGCGAGTTCATCCCGAACATTTAAAAAATCTTAAAATTGCAAAAAAATGAAACGAAACATAGTTTAAATATGGCGCGCAGTTGTATAATAGAACATGGCAATGGTAGAGGGCGCAGCGATCACATAAGGTTGGTAGTCTTTCTCTGTCTCGTCTCAGTCATGCTCGCATTCTCGGCACGGGAACACAGTGAATTGAAATACTGTGCCTGCCTCCAAATACCACTTCCCCTATCCAACCTGGATCAAGGTGAAATTCGTGCATTTAAAGCCTTGTACACTCAGCGGAGCATGCAGAAAATTGTTGAAGCCATGGAGCATGACACTGAGTTTAGTCTTGCTACCTACTGGCACAATTTTAACATTGCAGACAGTATCAGTATCTTGCAGTCAGCAATCGATGAATTGAAAAAGGAAACTGTCAATGCTTGCTGGAAAAATTTGTAGCCAGAGTGTGTGAATGATCACAAGGGCTTCTCACCATCAGATATTTAAAACAGATGCTGTTGATAAAATACCGAAACTGGCACGCATTGTTGGTGGGGAAGGTTTTGAAGATCTCACTGCAGATGAAGTTGATGAGTTAGTCGAGTCAACTAAAGATGTCCTAACTGAGCAGGAAATTGATGAAAAATCACAAAGTCTGCTAATGAAGAAGAGGGGATCCAGCAGGTGAAAGTGCTGCCGTTGAAAAAGAGGATTAAGGACTTTCACTTTAAAATCCTGCCTGTGCCACCACGGGGGAGGGTCAACCATCACAGCCCTCAAGTGAACCTCCAGGGCCTGCCATTCGAGCCTTAGAAGTCACTGCCTACAGGCGCTATAGGCACAAATGTGTGTGTGTGAGTTAAAAAAAAAAAAAAAAAAGTCTATAGAAACGCGTCATTTTAGGAAGGCGTCAAGAATTGCCAAAATTCATGAGTCAGCGAGGGGAGTTGGAACGCATCCCTCGCTTATTTTGAGGGTTTACTGTAATTATCTTTCTCATCATATTTTTGTCCATGTAATGAAATGCCACTCTAATATTCTTGAACATCCTGTATGTATCTCCAAATATTTTATTTATTTGTTTTTCTGTTGTAGGTTATTCTGCATTATCACTCCCAGGTCCTTTTCTTCATGAACCTTTGTAATTACTTCATTTCCCATTTTATATGGCCATTTATTTCTCTTTTCGCTTTTAATTTCCATCACATGACACTTATTCACATTAAATTCCATTTCCCATCTTCTGCTCCATTCGTAGATCTTGTTCAGGTCATTTTGTAGTGTTTCACAATATTTATAGCTTTTTATTTGTTTAGTTGTTTTGCATCATCGGCAAACAAAATAATTTAACTTTTTATTTCATCAGTCATGTCATTGACGTAAATCATGAACATTATTGGTGCCAACACTGATCCTTGTGGTACCCCTCTAAATACCTTTGTCCATTCAGATGTTTCATCCTTTACTACTGTTCTCATATCTCTTCCTCTCAGATAACTTTCCATCCAGGTTTTGATCATCCCTTTGATTCCTCCTATATTTTCCAATTTCCAAAGATGTCTCTCATGTGGAACTTTATCAAATGCCTTTTTAAGATCTAGATATACACAATCTGCCCATCCATCTCTTTCTTGTGTTGTATCAATTACTTTTGAGTAAAAGCTTATTAGGTTTGTCACACATGATCTCTTTTTCCTAAAACGATACTGCCCGTCTGTTACCTATTACACCTTCATTTTCTAAGTTCAGTAAACCCTCTATAATTCTAACCTGTATGATTCAAACTTCGGATAATTCAACCTTTTCAGGTCCAGTTCAAATTTTTCAACAACTTTCCATAATCCAAACTGAAGTTCGAATTGTGCACTTCCTGCATGCATTGTCAGAGTTTTCTTCAGCATCTTCCACCTCCTCTGTGCCATCCACTTCTTCAGCCAGCCTCCACATCGCCTCCAACACATTAAGCACCTCAAGCACTGAAGACCTTACCTTACAAATCTCCTGAGTGACACCTGCCAGGGCTGCGTTGAGTGGCAGTCACCCCCCCCCCCCCCACCCGCACCCTCCCTACTGAACGATACTGAATGCTTCATAATTTACATTGACACCAAGATAGCAGCTGCCTAAATTTATCTCTGTGGCAATTCTTATTGTCACAGAATAACTTGCTGATGACCCTGTATTTGATGCAGCAGAAGTTATAGCAGCAGGAAATGAAATATTAAGGAGGCAAGAAGAGGAGAGAGAAGAGCAGAAGCTTTCTTTGCCCTTTGTTTACATACCCTTATTGTGGCGCAGGCTGGCAACTCAGTCGCGATTCACCTCCTCTGGTTGTAGTGCGGGGGTAGTTTGCGCTAGGCATACTGTATGCCTACGTCACTGTGCTCCTGCATGTGTACGCTTGCGCTTTGCCCTACTGAATGCACCCCTGGCAGACTTCCCTGAAGACGTTATCAGTGACGTCTGAGTGCTCAGTGTACAGTTGTAATGGATTTCAAGACTTCAGTATTAGCCATGTTTTGGTGAGTACTACAATTTGTGATGTTTTGGCATCTTTTAGTGAGTTCCTATTGTGTTAAGGGGCTTAATAGAAGTAACCATCGGATAATTCAGATTTTCGGCTAATTCGACCCAGGTCTCCCCCCAATTAGTTCGAATTAGAGAGGGTTTACTGTATTCCGTCCATTGCTTTTTTATTATTTTCTCACTTATCTTGCATACTGTGCTAGTGAATGACACTGGTCTATAATAATTTAGTGGTTCATCCTTCCCATTTTTATATATTGGCACTATATCTGTTCTCTTCCACTCCTTTGGCACGTTTCCCATTGTTAATGAGCACTTTATTATATCATATACTGGTTCAACCAACTGCTTTCTGCACTCTTTTAAAACATAACCCGACACTCCGTCTGGTCCTATTGCTTTCCTCTCCTCCAATTCCTTCAACAATTCACAAACTTCCTCCTTCTCTATTTTTATTTTCCACTCCTTTCGAACTTTTTTCATTCCTTGCGGTTCATTGAATTTTTATTCTTTTGTGAATACTTGCCGAAAGTTTTTATTTTGAATTTCACTCATTATTTTTTAATCTTCATATATCATATTTCCATCTTTCAGTCTACTTTGTCCTTATGCTTGATTCTTCCATTGATAAATCTGTAAAAGAGTTTGGGTTCTTCCAAAGACTACTCTATACTGGACTTGCTACTCATTTTGGGCTATTTCCAGTGGAGGCCAGTTTTGCGATTCCTGCCATTTTAGAACATCACTCCCTTTTCCCTTTCTATGGTTTATCAGTATATATGATATACCGTTATCTTCGTAAATGTTTGTTCTATAATATTATCAAATAAAAAACTGTAAAATACACTAAAGAAATGCTATTATGAGACTCTGAAGAAATATGCATGAACTTATATTCACTTAAACTCATCGCCATTTAATATTTTGCGTGAAGACTTTTTACATGCAACATATCAATAGGAGCGGAATTTTATTAGCTTTCCATTGCTATATTTCGTTTTCTGATAAATGAATTAGAACCATGCATAAATTACCGTTAACTAAATAAATAACATCATCAATCGGGAAATTATCCGATAGATGATGTTATTTTTTTAGTTAGTGCTAATTTATGCATTGTTCTGATTCATTTATCAGAAAACGAAATATAGCAATGGAAAACTAGTGAAAATCCGCTTCTATTGATAAGTTTCATCTAAAATGTTTTCTCGCAAAATATTAAATGGCGATGAGTTCAAGTTCATGCATATTTCTTCACTCTCTCATAATGACTTTTTTTGTGTGTATTTTAGTTTTTTATTTGATAATATTATAGAACAAACATTTACGAAGATAACGGTATATCATTTATACTGATAAACCATAGTCTACTGTATTCATGGAACACTTTTTTACTTGCCGATCCGATTGATGATGGTTTTTTTTAGTTAACGCTAATTTATGCATGGTTCTAATTCATTTATCAGAAAACGAAATATATCAATGGAAAGCTAATGAAAATCCGCTTCCATTGATATGTTTCATCTAAAATGTTTTCTCGCAAAATATTAAATGGCGAAGAGTTTAAGTATATATTGAGGTCATGCATATTTCTTCACTCTCATAATGGCATTTCTTTAGTGTATTTTACTCTTTTTTATTTGATAATATTATAGAACAAACATTTACGAAGATAACAGTATATCATATATACTGATAAACCTTAGGAAGGGAAATGGGGGTGATGTTCTAAAATGGCAGGAATCGCAAAACTGGCCTCCACTGGTCATGAGCGGGTTGGCGCGGGGCACGAGTAGCAAGTCCAGTATAGAGTAGTCTTTGGTTCTTCCTTTCAACTGTATCCTTCTCATAACTCTTCTCTTCCTCTCTCCTTATGCACACATATTCATTTCTTGCTAATTCTCTATTTCTTTGTGTCTGATTTCTCTTTACTCTTTTCCATGCCTCATCCCTTATACTCTTTGCCCTCTCACATCTTCCATTAAACCATTCTTTCTTTCTCTTTTCTCTTGGTGTATATAGTGGAATATGTTTTTCAACTCTTTTCTCATATGTGCTCAGAAAAATGTTGTACAGGAGAACCTCGTTTAACCGGCATTTAAAACAACGGCAGCCTCAAAACAACGGCACTAATTGACCCAGTTTTTTTTTTTTTTTTTTTTTTTTTTTCCTTTCACTGATAAACTCTGGAACTCTCTTCCTGTTTCTGTTTTTCCACTTTCCTATGACTTACATCTTTTCAAAAGAAGAGTAACAAGACACCTCCCGAACTAAATTGGCTCACCTCACTTTTTAATTTTATTCTCTGACTGTCTTCTTTATAGGGACTGGCAACTAAGCGGCCTTTGTGTTAATCATTTTTGTTGTGCCCTGGCCAGTTCCTTGTGATGGGAAAAAAAAAAAAAAAAAAAGGATTTTGGGGGATTCCATAAGAGTAACTCTCAAAACAACGGCAAAATGAGTTATCCGGCATGCGCTCCCCCCCCGAGGGTGCCGGATAAACGAGGTTCTCCTGTATTTCACTTACACATCGGTCACTCCTTTCTTCCAATTGTCTTTAATTTCTTCATAGAATTTTTTCCGTTCTTCCATGTTAGTTTTCCCAAAGTCTCTTTGCTCCTTTTGTACGATTCATCTTCCTCCTTTATGTCCTCTTCCGTATCCATTTCTAAGATTATAGGGTCACTTTTCTGATGGGGCATCCATAATTTATCTCATTTGCTACCTTTTGTTAACACTCGGTCAAGTCTTGTTGGTTCCTCATCTCCCCTATATCTTGTGTTGTCTGTCACCCATTGAATCATCGTGTTTTCCATTGTCAGTTTTAACAATCTATCCCCCAAGCATTTTCATTTCCTCTTTCAATTGTCTCCCATTTTACTTCCTCGCAGTTTAAATCTCCAACCAGCAGTAATTTAGTGTATCACAGTGTGTATTTACCTAGTTGTATTTACCAAGAGCCATGCCTCATGCAACATGCCTCACACGTGGGTGTGTGTTGCCATGGTGATGGAGAAGGAAGGGGCCAGGGCTAGAGATGAAGGTGGGAGAAACAGGGTTGTGTTGGTAATGGAGAAGGGGGGAAACAGGGGAGGGGATTGTAATAAAGAAGGGGGTGATGGTGTTGGTGGGGAAACGGGGGAGGGGGATGGAGAAGGCGTTGTTGGGGGGGTGAGTGGTTAAAACGGGGGTGGATCCACCACCCACCCCCTACTCCCTACCCCTTCCCCCATCACCACGTGGTCATGGGAGTAGGGGGAAGGGAGTAGAGGGTGGGTGGAGGTGAATGAGAAAGGGGGGAGAAGGCAGAAGGAGGTGCAAAAAAGGGGGGGAGGTAGGATTGAAGACTCGAGAGGGTATGGTAGGTAAGGGACAAGGGAGGGGTGCGCAGACCTCTTCCACTGCCCACAAACTCGTCTCTGTGCATCTGAATCATTGTACATCGTCCAGGATGTGAATAATTGTAGGCCACATTGTTGTACCGAGCCACCAGAATTATCATATTTTCAGATTGATTATATTAATTATCGTACAACCTTAGGTAAAATCATATAGTCAGTAAATGACTTTATAATTTTAGTAAATAACTTGTAATATACTTTAGTAAATAACTTGTAATTTACTTTAGTAAATAACTTGGTAATTTTACTCACCCCAGTTTGAATGTCATAGCATTGGATTTTCGATCTCGTATATTGAAAATAGACCCTAATTTACACATCTCGTATCATTGGATTCTCGTATACCGAATACTTGTATAATGGGACCTCCCTGTATACTGCTATAAAATCTCCCCTTTCTCTTCTTTTCTCAAGAGTTGGGAGTTTTAGTCTTGAAAGTTTTTCCTCATGGTAAATCTCTCAGGCTTGGAGCCATTTTTGTGGCTGCTCTTTGTATTCTCTCAATCTTCCTTATATCCTTCTTTTTATGTGGTGACCAAATCACTGCCGCATATTCCAACCTTGGTCGAATCAAAGATGTTATCAATTGCTTAATCATCTCTTCATCCAGATATTTGAATGCCATTCTTATATTTCTAAGCAACTGATATGTATCTCCTGTGATCTTGTGTATATGCTTCTCAGGTGACATATTATCCGTAATCCATACTCCCAGATCTTTTTCGACCTTTGTTTTGATTATCCATTCATTTCCCTTCGAATACTTTCCTCTCTGTCTCTTTTTGCTACTGCCCACTTCCATCACTTTACACTTTTTAGCATTAAACTCCATTTCCCATAATTGACTCCATCTGAAAATCTTATCTAGATCCTTTTGTAAATCCTCACAGTCCTCTTTACTTTCTACTTTTCTTAGTAAATTAGCATCATCAGGGAATAAAATCATATAACTGTTCACTCCCTCTGTCATATCATTTACATAGACCAAGAACATCACTGGGGCCAATACTGATCCTTGAGGAACTCCACTTATCACACTGCACCATTCTGACTTCTGATCTTTTATTACTGTTCTCATCTCTCTGTTGCTCAAAAAGTCTTCCATCCACTTCAGCAAACCACCCTTCAATCCTCCTACATGTTCTAGCTTCCAGAGCAGTCTCTTATGAGGTACCTTGTCAAATGCCTTCTTTAGGTTCAAGTATATGCAATCAACCCACCCCTCTCTTTCCTGTGTCACATCGATCACTCTCGAGTAAAAGCTTAATAAATTTGTTGTACATGACATTCCTCCTCTAAATCCAAACTGGCCACCTGCGAGTGTGTTTATCTCTTCCAAATATTTCAACCATCTGTCCTTCACAATTTTTTCACACATTTTTGCCACTACACTTGTTAATGATACTGGCCTGTAATTTAGTGGTTCTTCTTTGTCTCCTCCTTTGTGAATTGGCACAATGTGTATTTACCTAGTTGTATTTACCTAGTTGCAACATACACTACGCACCAAAATATTGTTCGCGACATCATAACACAGCGCTTCCATACGGGAATTCAGAAAATGTACTCTATGGCAGCCTACTGACTTCCGAGAGAGATATCTTACATATGGCAGCTTGTTTAAGGCATGGGCAGTCCATCAAGACCATTGAGGAATGTTCAGATGCCACTTGTCAATTATAGACGAAGCATTTTGAAAAGTATCGCCTTCCTTCCCGCGAGTAATTTGAACAGACGCGCATTAGTATAACTATCATTATTTTCATAATGGGTGGCAAGAAAGACCTAACAAAGGAGCAAATTAAAGTTATTGTAACTCTACACAAGGCAGAGGCCAGTGAAAGAAATATCAAGGATTGTGGATGTTACGAGGAAATTTGTGCATAAGTGGGTGGAGAGTTTCGGGGTGGGTTGGCGGGGTGGCGACACCGTAACATTATAAGTGGCCAGGGCGAGGATGTAAAAGTCATATCGCAATATTTTTCTTGCTCTTATTTGAGGATGGGCATCCACTTGACGTTTCATGACATTTAGGGTGCTTGCTGATGTTTTACATCCTCACCCTGGCCACTTATAATGTTACGGTGTCGCGGCTGTCGCCACCCCGCCAACCCACCGTGAAACTCTCCACCCACTTATGCACAGATTTCCTCGTCCGTCCTCGTACTTCTATCGTCCCACACAAACAGATCTTCTCTATCAATTTTTTCCAGACCCATTGATGCTCTATACACTGCTATAAAATCTCCCCTTTCTCTTCTTTTCTCAAGAGTTGGGAGTTTTAGTCTTGAAAGTTTTTCCTCATATGGTAAATCTCTCAGGCATGGAGCCATTTTTGTGGCTGCTCTTTGTATTCTCTCAATCTTCCTTATATCCTTCTTTTTATGTGGTGACTAAATCACTGCCGCATATTCCAACCTTGGTCGAATCAAAGATGTTATCAATTTCTTAATCATCTCTTCATCCAGATATTTGAATGCCATTCTTATATTCCTCAGCAACTGATATGTATCTCCTGTGATCTTGTGTACAGGGAGGTCCCGTTATACGAGCATTCGGTATACGAGAATCCGATGATACGAGAGGTGTAAATTAGGGTCTATTTTCAATATATGAGATCGAAAATCCAAGGATACGACATTCAAACTAGGGTGAGTAAAATTATCAAGTTCAAAATGCACGCCCTACCACTCCCAGGCTGGACAAAGGGAGATTTGGTTGACCCCAGTGAGGTCACCCCTAGCAAGCCGTGACCCCAAAGGGTAATTAAGCATATGGCGCGGCTTGACATTTAGGGGGAATTAGCAGGTGTGCGGTCCCAACCTTGGGACCGCAGTCAGGTCACCCCTAGCAGGCGTGATCTGAAGGGTTAATTAAGCATATGGCGCGGCCTGACCTTTAGGGGTAATTAGCAGGTTTTGCAGCCCCAACCTTGGGGCAGCAGTCAGGTCACCCCTAGCAAGGCGTGACCTGAAGGGTAATTAAACATATGGCCGGGGCCCGACCTTTAGGGGTAATTAGCAGGTGTGCGGGTCCAACCTTGGGAAACCCCTACACTACCTTCTCTTGTATCACGCGGCGGGCCCCTACATTACAACGTCTTTTTTGCTTGTTATTCATTTTTTTATGTTTAATTAATGTGGGAGTTATGTTATTTTGTGTGCTATTTTCTCTTTCCCGAATGCTTTATTCTATAGAATAGAGTACAGTGTGGATAATATAGACGCTGTGTGTTTTGTTGTGTTTGCTATAAAAGGGAGGTCCCGAAGATTTCGAGCAGTTAGGTTCCACCTGGCATACTCGTAAAGCGAAAACCCCGTATAACGAAACCATAACTAATGGTAAAATATAGGTTTGGTTCCAGGACACCATCAAATTTAAAAAAAAAAAAGAAAAAAAAAACATGTTTTTAAGCTAAAATAAACTATGCAAACACAACAAACACACAGCGTCTATATTACCCACATGTACTACCTATTCTGTAAAAAAGCATTCTGAAAGAGAAATAGCACACAAAATAACATAACTGCACATTAATTAAACATAAAACATGCATAACAAGCAAAAAGCGTAATGTAGGGGGGCGCCGCGTGATACAAGAGAAGGGGTGTAGCAGTCCCAAGGTTGGGGCCGCACAAACCCGCTAATTACCCCTAAGGTCAGGGCCGCGCCATATGCTTAATTACCCTTCAGGTCACGCCTTGCTAGGGGTGACCTGATTGCGTCCCAAGGTTGGGGCCGCACACCCGCTAATTACCCCTAAATGTCAGGCCGCGCCATATGCTTAATTACCCTTCAGGTCATGGCTTGGTAGGGGTGAGCTCACTGGGGTCAACCAAATCCCCCTTTGTCCAGCCCAGGAGTGGTAGGGCGCACATTTTGAACTTGCTAATTTTACTCACCCCAATTTGAATGTCGTATCATTGGATTTTCGATCTCGTGTATTGAAAATAGACCCTAATTTACACATCTCGTATCATCGGATTCTCGTATACCGAATGCTCGTATAACGGGACCTCCCTGTAGTTTATTTTAGCTTGAAAAACTTATTTTTTTTTTTTTTTTTTTTTTTTTTTTTTTTTTTTTTTTTAAATTGATGGTGTCCTGGAACCAAACCTATATTTTACCATTAGTTATGTGTTTCGTTATACGAGATTTCGCTTGACGAGTATGCCAGGTGGAACCTAATTGCTCGTATCTTCGGGACCTCCCTGTATATGCTTCTCAGGTGACAAATTGTCCGTAATCCATACTCCCAGATCTTTTTCGACCTTTGTTTTGATTATCCATTCATTTCCCATCGAATACTTTCCTCTCTGTCTCTTTTTGCTACTGCCCACTTCCATCACTTTACACTTTTTAGCATTAAACTTCATTTCCCATAGTTGACTCCATCTGAGGATCTTATCTAGATCCTTTTGTAAATCCTCACAGTCCTCTTTACTTGCTACTTTTCTTAGTAATTTAGCATCATCAGCGAATAAAATCATATAACTGTTCACTCCCTCTGTCATATCATTTACATAGACCAAGAACATCACTGGGGCCAATACTGATCCTTGAGGAACTCCACTATCACACTGCACCATTCTGACTTCTGATCTTTTATTACTGTTCTCATCTCTCTGTTGCTCAAAAAGTCTTCCATCCATTTCAGCAAACCACCCTTCAATCCTCCCTCCTACATGTTCTAGCTTCCAGAGCAGTCGCTTGTGAGGTACCTTGTCAAATGCCTTCTTTAGGTCCAAGTATATGCAATCGACCCACCCCTCTCTTTCCTGTGTCACATCGATCACTCTCGAGTAAAAGCTTAATAAATTCGTTGTACATGACATTCCTCCTTTAAATCCAAACTGGCCACCTGCGAGTGTGTTTGTCTCTTCCAAATATTTCAACCATCTGTCCTTCACAATTTTTTCACACATTTTTGCCACTGCACTTGTTAAAGATACTGGCCCTTAATTTTGTGGGTTTTTCTTTGTCTCCTCCTTCGGTTGGAATTGGCAAAAAAAATTGTGGGG
>JACEEZ010022899.1:19720-37796 GCA_016584305.1 Chionoecetes opilio | reverse complement strand
GGAGGGGGGGAAGGGCTTGAGATTGAGCTTGAGTTGGGGGTCACCCAGCGGATGCGTTTTGGCTGAGTGAGTGAGCCTGAACATATTTGTAGCTGTGGTTTTGTGACAGGTTATACGGCAATAAAACTGTCCACAACCCTCAGTGACAAGATATGTGTCAGGCTCACTCACTCAGACCAAAAAAGCATCCCCTGGGTATCCCAACTCAAACTCAATCTCAAGCCCCTTCCTCCCTTTCTCAAAGTAGTTTTGGCCGAACACACCCCAGGAGGCGGGTCACAAAACCCCAGGCTAACCCAGTACCCCCCCACTGCTGGGTGGACAGGGGCTTGGGGGTTTAGGTATTTTTTGGGGGAAAAAAATGAGTCTTTAAAACGAAAATACGGTAGGTACACAGCCCCCGAGTTAACCTCCGGGCCTACCAACCCACCCCCGGAGGGCACTGCCTAACGGGGTGTTAAAAACACACACAAACACACCACACCACACACACACACACACACACACACCAAAACACAAAAAAAAAAAAAAAAAAAAAAAAAAAACGGACTAAAAAAGCATTTTAGTGTTTTTTTAAAACCCGGTTTCGCGATCCCCGAGTTTCGCGCTATGCCTCCGGAAGAAAGCAAGCGCGAAAATCGGAGGGTAGTGTAATTTAAAAAATATATATATATATATATATATATATTAATATTATATATTTTATATATATATATAGGTAGTGTATATATATAAAGTGAAAATATATATATAATATATTTTATATATTTATATATTATATTAATATGTAGTGTATAATAAAATATGTTTATATAAATTTTATTTTATATATATTTTAAATATATTATATATTAGGTAGGTTTTTATATATATATGTGTAATATATATATATATATATATATATTTTAAATATTATAAATATTAATAATATATAATATTATATATTATAAATATATATATATACAGTGTAAAAATTTAATAATATATATATTATATCATTAATTAATTATTATATAATTATATATAATATATATATATTATATAAAAATATATAATATTATATTTTATATAATTATATATATTATATATATATTTAAATATATATATTATATATATATACGGTGTATTTAAAATATATAAATATATATATTATATATATTTAAAAAATTTAAAATACGGGGTTATTATAATATATTATATATATATAAAAATTAATATTATATTAAATTTTTAAAATATTATATATATTTATTTTGTATGCTTGATAAATAATTTTTATTTTGGGAACTCATCAGCTGGGGACGCAACCGGCCCCTTCCCCCCAAAATAGTCAGTCCACCCCCAATCGAAGGACCCTCACTTGCTTTTTCACCATTAATTGTAATGCTAGAAGGGGAAACCCCAAAAACTACTCACCCCCTTTGGGCAGTGTTCGACATCTCAAACATGGCTTTTCTCCGGGGAAAAAACCAAAAGGGGTTTGGGGATGAGGGTCAAAATCACGGAAAGCCAAGCAAGTACATTACTTCATACACAATGTCAGCTTCGATGGATGCCATCCGTCCTCAGTATGCGGCCTCAAAAATGTTGGGGAAATGAAATCTTGCTTTTATGGAGAGAGAGAGGAGAGAGAGAGGGCGGAAGCGAGAGAGAGAAATTATTCTAATCAATTGATGACGCCCAAAGGTGACAGAACCTAGTGATAGGCATAGCGTGCGTTTTAGTTAAGAGGATTCGTGTCTCACAGGCGAAAACACACCCACACACACCACGCCACGTACACACACACACAGAGAGAGAGAGACGAGGATGAGACCGGGAGTAAGAGAGAGAGAGAGAGATACAGTCACAAATAAAATAGAGGGTCATTTGTACTTATGAGGAAGAATAGTATATTATTATTAGAGACATAAAAAAAATTCATGAGCTCGAGATGACTGGATTGTGTAATCAGGACTTTTAAAAAATCCTGTAGAAGATTTCTCTTATTAACAAATATTGCATCCACGCCCTAGAGAAGTGTGAGAGGCAGGGAAAGGAGTCCCCCCGTGGTAGCTACTCAAAAGAGGATTGTGTTTTTTCTCTTTTGTGTCATTTTGGGAGTCTATGTGTGTATGGCTTGAGCGAGTGGATGGACACGGCAAAAAATGAAGAAGAACATGTGGGGATGGTGTTTCTTCAGTATAATATTGGTCCTGGGCCACCCAGTAGGTAATACAAGAATGTGTGTAGCTTTTGAACAGCCAGAAACAGAGTGGTTCAGGTGAGCAAGCCGTAATACATAAAGCTTAACCTAACATATGATTCGAGACAATACTCGAACAGTAAAAAACTAAAGCTTCGCTACCACATTAACAAATCAACAGAAAATTACAATCAAAGCAATTACAGTTAGATAATGGTTAATAAAATATTCATATGTACTATATATATAGGTGTGAAATTATCCATCAACCACCCCCAACCCTCATAAATTGGTAGCTAGTAGAGCTAGAGTGGGGGTTGTGTTTTTCCCCCCCCCCCAGTGTGAGTGAGGTAATTTTCAGTCCGTCATAGGAGGAGTGGTGCGTTATAGGGATGTACAGTCAAACATCGATTGTATACGGACACATCGGATTATAACGGACTCCCATTTGCTGTGACTTTTTTTTTTTTTTTTTTTTTTTTTTTTTTTTGCAGATTAGACCGCCTTATCTCCGCTCAGAAACTGTCAACCTCAAATCAATATTAAGATATAATATTATAAGGAAGGAGCCGTGTTGCTAATGATTTAGTGGTACACGTTAGATTAGAAGGTGTGTATTGTTAAAAATAGGTGACTATTTAGTTGTTATCGGCGTGGACGCTGTGGCTACGTCCTCGCCTGTCACCTCAATACCCTAAATGAGACCATTATTAACAGGTGACACGCAGTGCTACACTGACCCGAAATTAGTGACACGTTATTAGAACTGCAGTTCCACCACATAATATATATAATAGATGAGACAGTTAGTCATGATAATAAGCAATACCTTTGGAAAGCCACGGCTGGAAATTGGCTACGTAAGTAATTGTTTACCGTGACACTAGAGCTGGAGCTTGACTAGTAATACGTTTATGGGTGTGTTTGATGATTATTCTATTTATTTCACGTGTAGTGAGTCGGACCAAATCAGCATGTAGTGCCCAGTCAATGTTTACCTTCCCAAACATAGGCTACCCAGTCTGGTTTGTGTGTAATTATTTATCCATTTTTTATTTCACAATTTTTCCCGTTTTTCATAGATTTTGCCCCCCTTGGGAAAAAAATACCCTTCGCTATAAACGGACAATAGGCTTTAACGGACTCATCATCCCCACTGCCCTTTAGTCCGTTATAAAAATCGAGGTTTGACTGTATATATACTTATAATGGTTAATGGGTAATGATTAAGGGTAATTTAAGTAAAATGATAATATGGGGATAGATTATAAATTTAATATTACCCAAGTGGTTTAGTAAGCATTGCACCTTTAATTTGGGCGATAATTGGCTATTGGGTCTTCGTCCAGTCATTTGAATTGCACAATACAGGTGGTTTACACTCTGATCCGCCTAAACCTAAAGGTGATGAACGTTGTAATTTATGGTGGACACCACCAGCCGCACCACAGGGAGAGGAATCAGTACACGCACACCCCTCCCGTGAGGATGATACATTTCAAATTGTTAATAGATTGTGCTTGTCTACAAGTACAACGTACACGCCCAGACCCTCGCCTTAATAAACATCTCTTACTAGATAATATGTGCTTGTATTAAAGAAGAGGAGTTTGTACATATAAGTGTAAAAAACCAAATATGACCGTGTTAGAATCAACCCCTGATAATGTAGCGTTGCGGCGATGGACACACAGGGTGTGAAAAACAAACCTGACGACCGATAACGAAACACTAAGTCTCCGGCCCTCCGCATCTTGTTCAATCAGGGCTATGATCACGCCGTGCCACATCGGATCACGGACATGCAGTATTATTTAATCACCACCTGATTCTGCATTTCGACCCCCTATCCACCGATAAAGTATCCTTGTTAGTTGTAGTGATTAAGCTGGATAAGGTCGGTGAGATTAGTATTCAAATTATGGGTTTGAGAGTAGTCGTAAGGCCTCAAATGAAATAGTATAATGATATAAATTCCCACATAGTATGTTATGCGGTTTGGCTACCACTGTCACACGACATCATCATCGAACCCTCCCGCCGACCCGGAGTTGTTCATTACTCCTACAGAATGATAGGGATTGTTTTACACTCTCGCATTATGTACTATGTGACCATTCCTGGCACAATACCCGCAAGTCTACAAGTACTAATACACCTACCAGCAGCATATGTACAGTGCTGGTTCCCTACCTGGTGTGGACTGATAACATGTGTTCAATAACTTTCTCACTCTCCACTTGTCCCACAAAGTTCTCATAAGAAAGAAAAATCTATACATATTTGAATATATATAGTACACTACACACATGAGAAATAATATAAGCGAAAAAGTGAGTGCTGTGGTGGCGTGTGTGTGTGGTGGTGTGTGGGTGGTGTTGTGTGTGTGTGTGTTGGTGTTTGTGTGTGTGTGTGTTGTTGGTGTGTTTGTGTGTGTTGTCTGTCGTGATCTGTCCGTGATAGGTGTCCCGCCCCCTGTGGCGGAATGCCCACTCATTTGTAACAGTTTTGGAATCAGGTTGACAAGGGGAGGTTTTTTTATTTTATTTTAAGCCCACTTATAGGATGACACGATCACTTTTTGTCTTACTTTTTTTTAGCAAGCCTATTAGCGAAGAACGTGAAGAAAAAAAAGTGGGTTGGTTGCGAGAAAGAATGAGGGGAAACCTTGATGTAGAGGTGAGGGTAATGAGGTGATGTGAATGGGTGGGGTGAGTGGGTGTTGAGGGTAATGGGTTTTGTATTTTGTGGGGTGGATGGCGTGAGTGGAATGGGTGGGGGGTGTGGAGTGATGGGTGAGGGAAAATAGAGTGGGGGGGGGGATGGTGTAACCCATTAATGGGGAGTTGGAATGGGTGTGTGGTGATGGGTTATAATGGGTGTTATTGGTGATCGGGTAATGGGTGATGTGACATGGTGTGGGGGTCTGAGGGTAATGGTGATTGATTTGATATGGGTGGGGGGGTGGTCAACGCCGCCTTTTTTTTGGGGTATGGGTACATGGGCTGAGTGAAATGGGTGGGGGGAATGGGAAGAATACATACATTCAGGAAAGTTAGAAGGGGGCTTATCTGCGAGAGTCTGGTTTGAGTGGGACCGAGGTGGTGGGTAAGGGTCTATCTGGTGGAGAGTCTGTGTTTGGTGGGGCCCCCCCGAAGGCCCACAAAACACAGGTGGCTGGGCCAAAAGGGGCCCACCAATTAGCCCTTCCGCAGGAGCTAGCCAAAAAAGGGCCCACGCCCGCCCAGAGGTGTGCTTTGCGGCTAGTGAGGAAATACTAGACAAGTTCTGCAACACAGTTTGAAAGGACACCACTACGATGAGCACCATATGTAACATTAAAGGTCAGATGAGCACTAGTGGTTATTGAGGAAGATAGGTCTGAGTGCCTTTTGTGATAATAAAAGAGTTTCACCATTGTCTTATCAACCAACCATAAAACAAAACCCTTCTGCGATAACAACTAAAGCTTATGGTCAACACTGATCTACACGAACCGAACAAACAGCAGCCAGCGAATGTTTTTTTGTCCCCTAAACAACATGGGGAAAACCTGGCTCCTGCCATTATAACTGGTCAATTGGCCACTAACAGCAGCACGTAGCAACAACAGAACGCAACAAACAATGTCATCAACACCCACCAACTTAATGGAGCGAATAGTGGAGGAGTGTAATGCATGGGGGTAAGAGATTGAAAAATATGGAGTACTGAATGATGAAAGAGAGATTCCTATGATGAGAGAGTAGAGAGAGAGTAAACAAACACATTGTCCCTCTCCTCAATGGTTTCACAACCAATCACTCCACACCACCATAATCATCATTTCACCACCTACCACCACAACTACACCACCCATGCTAACTATCGAAGAGCAAAACCCTGGATCCCACCATGTTTGGCAAATGGAATATTTTGAAAACAGTCCCCTCATCCTTTTCAGGTTGCTCAATCATATTCCTTCAGTCCCCCGAGAAAAGCATGGAGATTTCCTCCACATCCTTGGTGGTGCTTGTTGATAGTAGAAGTATGTAGTAGTAGTATACTTAGTAGTAGCTTTACAAACAAATTGCAATTGTTACTTCAAAAAGGACAGTGTCAATATCAAACAGTATTCAGTTAGTATTTGACCATGGGCGGAGTGGCAGAGGATGAATAGTTACAGTCTACCTGAGTAGCTAGTTTCCGTGATCTTGATCCAGATTAATGTTCCAGGGTGTTTTCCAAAAATGGACATTATCCCATTAACCCTTCATCGCCCAGATCTTTCCTTTGCTATATTATTAAATGGTCTGTTGTCTGTTCGTTAGCATATACAGGAACATACCTTTTATCCGGCTTATATACGGACTTCGGGTAGACACGTTAATGGAAAAAGTCGGTTAATGGGTAAGTATACTTACGGAAAAGACTGGCATTTTACTAAAAATAAACCATAATCATTGTATGATTGTTCTATTACCTTATTAGTAGACATTGTAGAACTGTAATTCACCATATAAAATAAGAACATGCCCCAAGCTCCAACATAGCACTCATTGTTCTTGGTGGACTATGCACGTATAAAATTGACACTCCGCAATGTAGGTACCTGTAAATATAAACTAAAGAAAACTCAACGGACTCAAAGGCGTATATGCAAAAGGACTTTTAACACGAAATATATTACGTAAAGGAACATTTTTTTTGTCTTCTATTTATTGTTTATGGTAACCACTGTATTTGTTTAGGGTAGGCACAGTCTGGTCAGAAAACTCAGTGTGTCCGGGTAGTCTGGGTTAATCATAATCATAAATAAAGGTAAAATAAGTCAATAATCATAGTGGACCACTTAACGCAAGTTCCTTCCGATTGGATTTCAGGGGCCCAAACCACTTCATACACTGCCTTGTCTACCTCCTCCTGCTTTGGTTCTTTCGGAAAGTTTTCACGACGATTCCACACTAGTCAGTTTCCTCAGACTTCAATATAACATTGCTTCTTAGTTGGTTTTAGCCTGTGCTTTTTATATGGTACATAGTTGATCAGCAGAATTATTATATTGTTCTAGAATATTTTTGTCTCCCTCCCCACTTTCAAGTCTTTGGCAAATGTCTAGTTGTCTTTTTTAATCGTATAATACGACACGGTTTTTACGGCCGTTATTTTCTTTGCTGTAAGACTTTCTGGCATGTGTAGAAAGTACGGATGACTCAAATACCACTCCGCGTCATCGTGGTAGCACGGACCTTGCCCACGGACTGATAGACACTAAATTATCCATAACCGCATTCATGGCACATTAGGACGCGGGAATAAACAGGGTGGTCGATAGGTTGGCGCTCACCGTCTACGGCGCAAAATGAGTTAAAAGTTAAATATTTGTTACTTTTTTATTTTTTTAATACTTATTTACTTACCTGCAACAAATTCCTGGTTTGTTGGGTTATCGGATATAAAAGGTATTTTCTGTAAGTTACGAAAGAGTAAACTTAATATTTACCAAATAGTTAGTGGACAAAGGCATATACTAAAAACAGGCAATCTATAAAACATTGACTTTATATTAAACTGTAACTGTCTAATTGTACCCAAAATACAAAGGATATTAGTTCTGAGGCCTCATTCAAGGGGGTTAAGCTTACAAACCAACGGAGGAAACGAGGTTGCATTGCATGGAATTATATTCCGTGGGATATATATGCGCTTTCTACAGAGACGACAATTGAGCTATAGCTGAAAGTGTACACTGAGGCGGAGAAAATAGTGATGGAGGGGATGGTCTGTGTTGGTGATGGTTGGTGGTGGTGCTGACTATGCACCGTCCCAAACCACCAACATCATACGAATGCACATACTAACCCTAGGCTCTGTGGCTCTGCGACATATTACCAAACCTTTGTATTGAATCTCTTTGGAATATGGCTTATAGAAAGCTGTTGGAAAATGCACGTCATTCAGATGTGGAGCACATGTGCACTCACACAAAAATAGGCAAATTACGGTAATTGCTTCGCACCTCCAAGAAATATCCACCACCCAAGGCAATAGTGCCATTGTAGAGAACTTAAACACCTACCTGGAAAGAATTATTAAAAGGAGTATTTGGATTTACAAATTACAGGAACATATTTTGCATGAACATCATAGAAATCAGAAGTTATCAACAACAAAAATTGTGTTGGTCATAAAGCGTTAATGTAATGTAATTCATTGTCATGGTAAGCGTTCATGGACGGTTGCTAGTTGGTATAGAGTACTCTGGTCGAATAAGCATGTTATTCACAACCCAGATGGCTGCCATACTTAGGATTAATCTTAATAGATTATTATGAAATTTTTGCCACGGAGAGTCTACCAGCTTCATTCACTATAGGAGATGAAAAGCTAATTTCCTCCGGGAACCTGAATGCAGATGTGGACTATATCCACTGGTTATTGTTGATATATCATACAGCCAACCACGATATTTGCAGGTCAAAGGTGACCAGACTAGTGTCAGTCCCCCCTTGCTAGATGTTAATTTGAAGGCAGGGTTCTGGGAGCTCAACAAACTGGAGATTACGCTCTGCCACACCCCATTAAGTGGGGAAAAAAGAAAAAAAAACCAGAGAATATATGCGGGTAACCTGAATATTTAAGGGTTAATGACACGACCTCTTTTTAAAATAGTGGTTTCTTTATAATTACTATTGTCTTTAAGTATCACATTCCCACTCGAGGGGGGGTTCACCATATATCACAAAACCTCCTTTTTGGGGATCCTGTTGTTACGTTACAAAAAAAAAAAAAATTAAAACTTAAATTCTCACTTTGGGCTTAACATAATAAAAAATCACGGTAACTAGGTAAGTTCCTAGTATACTATCTTATACCTAGAGCGTTCAGTAATATTCATGGCTAGCTCTTAAGCATGTAGTCCTGGGGACACACAACACTTGTGCAAACACTCCGCTGGTTCACCACATGCGTTCTGTTTCAGCTCGCTCTCTTATTACAGGACTTCCATTTGCACGCGTGTGCTCCAATGCCTTCCTCTTCTCATTAAAGCCAAAATAGTGTCCTCTCGTTCACCTCCTAAAAACCCGGCGACGGGTTTATAAACATGTGAGCCCCACGCCGCGCCTAATCCCGAAGGTGTGGGAGGGAAATTGCGTACGGCGGTGACGATCAAGTGGGGGGTGTTAATGTAGAGCTCCTGTTTAGCGCCCACCCCCCCCAAAAACGCTCGACTAAGGTTCCTATCCAATCGGATTCCGCTGGCCGTGGCATGACAACTAAAACCTTGGCACCCCCTACCTCGGTCGGGGGGTCCCGGGTTAGGGGCGACGTACTCAGAAGTTTCTAAAGAAGGTAATGCGGTGCAATGGCCCGTTTCGTGTCTGTGGAGGTACGGGGAGTTGGTTCCCCAGGCTAGCAATTAGCCACGGCTATTGCCGGGGCGGAACCTCCCGTCCCCCCCTAGAGTCCCGGCTTGATACAGGGTCCACCAGGGGCCTCCTTAATCCGCCCCCCTGCCTATCATGCACTTGTCAATCACCGTGAATACATCACCATCTGATGCGTCGCCTTCAGGAACGGAACCTGTGATATGTGGTAACCCCAGAGGGCCTAAGGGCCACTAGTTGTAGGTTGCCTCGTAAGCCCCGGGGGTTCCGAGGGCGGAACCAGGGGAAGCTTCCTGAAGGAGTATCTAGTAGGGCGTCGTAGTTCGCGTAGGAGTTCCTCCTCCGGACCAACGGCGCAGCCCCTAGTGCTATGGCCCACCACAGGCCCAGTGGATCACCAAGGGCCCCTGAAGAGAGGTGGGCGAAACCCTCTGCCATGCTCCGGGTGATCTGGGGGGGCCTTCGGCCGGGGCACGGCGGGGCCAGACTTGGCGATCACGAAGGATGTCTACTACGCGTCGGCAGGTTAATCGCCCGTTACCTAAACGACTCGACGTTCCCCGGAGGTTACCTCGATCGCAGTTATTCCGCAGTAATAGACTATCACGTTTGCGAAGCACACAGATCACAGTGTGCACCCACGTAGGAATAAATGACAACGCGCGCCGTACCCGCGTGAAAGTATCACTGTCCCCTCGTCCTCCTTCAGCCTTTTTGGGCGGGGGCCCACACCACTGACTTTCAACAGTGAGTCCCCTTGTCCTCTAGGTTTTATGACTGTTCTTAACGGCCTCACCTTTTTCTCCGCATTATTGGCTGCTGATAACGATCTGTCACCTAGCGAAAAACCATTTGCTTACCCTCTCTCAACTACCAATCCTGTAGTCCTTCTGCCTGCCCCCATTTATCTTCGTTCCCCATATTCCTCATCCCTCTACGTCCCAGCCCCCTCACAAAAACAAGTACAAGCTAAAAGCCTTAACGTTGACCTAATCCATTCACAGGAAAAAAATCCTTACAACGTTCGGGGGGAACGGTTTTTTTTTAAACACATACCTTTTATAGGGTACCAAGAACGAAGTCCCCACACGACCAGTCGCAAGCAAGGTCGAGAAGATGATGGAGAGAGGAGAGAGTCTACCTGATCCTCCTCCCTCGCCTTGCACGAACATCGTCGTCGTGAGGCTCATTATGCAGACTCACGAAAATTCAGGACGAAACTCGGGATCAAATCACATTCACCTTTAGTCCTATTCCTTTGTAGCTACATATCTCCAAATCATTA
Source organism: Chionoecetes opilio (assembly GCA_016584305.1). Taxonomy (NCBI): domain Eukaryota; kingdom Metazoa; phylum Arthropoda; class Malacostraca; order Decapoda; family Majidae; genus Chionoecetes; species Chionoecetes opilio. The sequence goes on along the minus strand of JACEEZ010022899.1, from coordinate 26,959 downwards.
AAGAAAAAATACATTCATTAAATAAATATAGCCAAATATTGGGACTGAGTGGAAGAGTTTTCCTTGAGCAAAAAAGCCAGGAATCACTCTGGAACGTCACGCCCCTGGTTCGGAAAAAACGAAGACCTTCCAAGAAAGTCCTCCCAGGACCTTTTGGACCGCGCCCACTCCGACGGGCCCTCACTTTGATGGGGGGGAACACACTTCCTCGAAGGACAAGGAATTCCCTTCTTGCCCAGAGGGGAGACGAGGGCTTCGAGGTGCGGGGTTCGAATGGACTTCGGTGCTGGACAAGCAGGTGAAAGGAACGGTTTGCCAACGTGAAAGCATATCTTCTCACGTTAGCCGTAACAACAGCGCCAAAAGGAGAAGAGAGGGTTGGTGGAGCTGGAGTTCGTCATCGTCCTGACGTCAGTTCAAGTCAGGCCAACGTTGCAACTACATCGACGCTCTTATTCCGACGCCGTGGCGCGCTTTCTCCACCAAAGCGATTGAAGTGAGGCGGACTAACGGCGGCACGAAAAGTCCCGGTCTACCCCTGATCTCGTCACGGAGGACCGTGACAGATCTTGACAGGAACTGGGGTCAGTAAGCGCAAGCCTTCGAATTGTGGGCGTTGGCTCTACGGCAAGTAGCTTGGGCTCTGATCCACAAGGCTTGTCTGGAATCCCGAGTCCATTCGACAGGTAATGAGAGAAGTACAGGTTTTCCCACTTTGGCCGAGCAAAGGACATCAAAGAGACTTCATTCAGTCCTCTGTACCCCTCTTACGGTCCATTGGGACGGAAGATCTTTCCTCAGGACGATGGCACTCGCGCCGAAAAGACTCTGCCACCTGTCACCGGAGAAGAGGAGTATAGTGGAGAAGCTCTAGGAGTCCCGGAAACTGCCATTCCGGGGATGGTGGATGCCGCCGCTAAGCTGGTCGTTGTGTTCGAGGCTCTAGAAGAGGCGGGGGGTTCAGGAACACGAGTCGTGGTGCGATTGTGCGTTCTACACAACCGCTAGTGCAACACTGGAGCCATCAAATGGTGCATGGCACAATCTTGCAAACAGAAGATCGGCCGAACCCACTCGTTCACTTGCTTTGCCGTACATCACGTCAACGAACTTGTCACTTGAGAAAGGCTCTTTTTCTACGTGTTTTGGGGTTAATTCTTTCTCGGTCCTGAGATTCTTCTCTCGTATTCATTTTTATTCTTCACCCTCACCATTATTCTCTCGTTCCAAGGACTACTGGTATTACATCACCCAGTATGCAATAAACCCTCCACCAACGAAGAGATCTGCCAGAGACTTCTGGCTCCAAGAAGGGACGGTCTTATATTCAACGTGTTTGAAACGTCTGCTTCAGCAAAGCAGCCCGCGTTCCCGTGACGACATAAGGAACTCCGCTTGAGCTGAGCATCATTTCCTCGGCGGCGCTCTTCCGAAGGACCTCGATCCGTTGTAGCCCGGAGTAGAGCTTTAATCGAGCCTGCGTGGAGGTGGATGGAAATTCGGCGAGTATCATTTACGCTCTAGAAGATGATCTGTCTCGGGAGCGAGCAGCTCTGACGGGATGTCGTCACACCTCGAAGAAATGTCAGCCTTCCAGCGGGTTCCATCTGTTTCGCACTGAGATTACAGTCCTGAATGGTTCGAAGCGACGGTTCCATCCACGCTCCGCCAGACGATGCTTGGATTCGTAAAGGACATCATTCCAGTACCACGACGAAAGTACTGCGGAAGGCATGCTTCTGGGGCTTTCACCATCTCTGATCCGCCATTTCTTGGTTACTTGAGCGAAAACGAGAATCTCATTGGCCCTGTCACTGTTCGGACTCACGTCTCCCGATCTCGACAGACAAGCAATTGTGTACAGGCCTATTTCTCACGATGAAGGGAGCCGAGGAACCCGCACAATGCCGAATAAAACCTTCCCATCATCACAAGTTCCTGCGGCCAACACCTAGCCCTTCCTTCGCCACGGAAAAATTCCGCTCCGCTTCTCTTCAAGCTCTTCTTGGATATCAAGATCCGAGCTTTCACTTGTCCGCCAAACCCTGAAGGTCGTGCAGGTAAGAGGAAATGTACGCGAGGGGCCTTGCAGCCGAATCAGGGGACTTCGCGTCGTCAAACGACACAGCGCCCGCTGAGCGAGGAGTGTGCGATCATCCAGTCCCTGCAAACCTCCGGATTGACAAAGACGAGGAAACAGCGCCAGTTCTCCTCATAAGTTGGGCGATGGCCCATCGGTGTCCATCAACAGCCCGGGACCCGTCGAAGGAGGTCATTCCCTTCCACGGCAACCCGGCCACAAATTGAGCTGGGGTGGTCCTTCCCCATGATACCCCCCCCCCACGGAGGGGCTAATACTCAACAAGAGGGGGACCAGGCCAGCCTGCTGGGGAAGGGATGTACCGGCTTTTGCCGCTTTTTCAAGATATGACATCCCCTCCTTAATAGGCACCAGGCATAAGGGTTAAATAACAAAGGTTTGTAACCAGACACCCACCCCTAAATATCACCGATTGAGGTCAAACTTTTGCATACGATGGTTTATGCATATATGCACCATTACACCAACAGCAGGAAGAAAAATTCAAACTTTGGATTTTTAGTGGCACCTAAGGACACGGGTTACACCAAACCACAAGAGTTCACACACAAGGGTTATTTCGGCGGGGAATAATGTAGGTACAGCCGGAGGAAAAAGGAACAAGGAATGCCACGATGGAACAGAGAGAGGAGGTAGTGGTGTCTCTCACTGTAGTGGTAGGTAGGTAGTAACTGCCAGAAGGCTGGTCTAGGAAGCCAGGGCGGGGAACCAGCTAAACAGAGGTTCGCGTCGGCGGGAGGAGAGTTGACGGGTGTCACGAGCAAGTCGAGGTCCAACGCCAGGTGTTGTTGGCTTGACCTTTTAGGGGTACTGGTAATTAGACAGGTGTGGGCCCAAGCTTGGGGCCACCACAACATCACATACAGACAGCCCCCTGCCATAAGTAGGAGTAAGGTCGCGCATTTTGCAATACCTTGGTAATTTAATCAGTCCCAGTTTGAATGTTAGTAGCATTGGATTTGTATATACTCGTATATTTGAAAAAATAGACCCTATTTACTCAGCCCATTCCCCTGTCTTTTGTATCATTGATTTCTCGTATATCCGACGGATTGCTCGTTATAACGGACCTCCTCGCCTGTATTTAATAGTCACGGTTTTTTTGACTCTTTCCCGTCACACTTTTTATTAGAAGGCACATCGACTGGTAGAGTGAGATCCGTAACTTCATCCATATTCCCAAATTCTGGTAAGATCACTCGGAAAAAGCCTCTGCTTTCTAGCAATTGATGATAAATGTGATGGAAAGCCATTATTTTCGGCTCATATTTCCTCGGGGCATTTTTTTAGATATATTTTAGTTCTGTTCCTTAAATTAAACCCGTTTCGCTTCATGAAGCAGAAAACACCAGATGCAGTCCATTTGAAGTCTTCTAATCCCTGTTTTTTCGCTTTGAGTTTTCTTTGCTTCCGAGATTATCATTTCGTACTCACTGCAACTACCAAGTTTCTGTGTTTCACTCCATTATCCATTTATGCAAGTCCTTTTCAACTTGTGGCCATTTTGGCTGGTACCTGTGTTTAAGGCATATATTAAAGGGTAAGACATATGTATGGGTGTGCACTCGTGTTGGTGGTTCACCCAGTTACGGCCCAGAATCAGCAAGACTAGAGAGCCGGCAAGGTTAGATAAGCGATGTCAGTTAGCTGATATGCATCCTTATATATAGATGGTAAATCATAATAATTATTTATATAGATGAGTAGATTATCAGTTTATACCTATGGTTAGAAACATATCTGCTCTTACTATATTGTTTAATAGTGCGAGCAGAAGTGATAGTCTCGTAAATAAACGAAGGTATGTCGGACACCACTGTATGGGAGAAGAAGGGCGGCTAAGCGCCGCTGGTGACAGAACAGACGGCTTGAGTCAGGGCTGGGTAACGGGCGGCTATTGTGACGATTGTAGACCGCGGGAATCGTGTAGTAACATATTTTTCGTGCAAGTGTAGATTAACCACAATTAAACTACCTCCAGGTTTAACCGGTGTCGCGTCTCATCCTCCACGAGCACCACTGAATAATATTTCCAACCTTAAAACAGATTGATTGAAAGTGAGTTACTGGACATTGACTCATCATCTACCATGAAGGCGAGGTTGGGTCTACCTATGTGAGTAGATTATCGCACGTATTAAAGGATAAATCCAGAAAGAAGTTGGTGGGCCGGCCCGTTGTGGCACGAATATCTTGTATCAGTGTACGGAACAATTACAAATTACTTTGAAAACGTCCTTGGTTGGAACGTGGGTTCTGCGGAGAGACAAAAACTTTTTGAAAACCCAAATAAAAACGAAACTTTTTGAAAAAAACAGCATTAGCTTGGCGAGTGAAAAATTAAGGAGCGCAGGGAAGAAAGAGAAGAAAAGAGAGAGGTGCATGAAGGTCCGACGCTGACTAGGCAAGATCAAGATCTTGACTCTGGCTATTAGCACGCCACACTCCACATCTAACCCACCTCACGGTCGATTCATTTAACCAACTCAATTACCTCCCCACGGGTCACGCCGTTTATCCCGAAGAATGAAGCGATGGGTGTAATGCGACGGACGTTAATGAGGTGTTTAATTGCGAACTTTTTCCTTTACGGACCGGTAACCCTGGGGGAATTAAAAGTTACTCATTTACTCATGCACATAGTACTAATTATCAATGCCAGAAGGATTGTCATCGACAATGATTCCCAACGTTTGTAGTGAAGTGGGGGACTCTTCAGAATACTCCTTTCCTCGTAGATACTCGCCGAAAAGGACAACGAAGGACGTGGGTACCTACAAAGCTAGTCTACAGCAACAACTCTTAAGTTTAAGTTAGTCTCAGTAAATTACTTTATAATTTTTAGGTAAATTTTTAAAAAATTTAACTGTATAATTTACTGTAGATAAATAACTTGTAAATGACTTTAGTAAATAACTTTGTAATTTTACTCCCCAACAGTTTGAAGGTCGTAGAATTTGGATTTTCGATCTCCCCCGGGGGTTACGTTCATTACTCCTACAAAATATAGGGGATTGTTCCCTCGTCCATATGTACTTTGACCATTCTGCAATACCCGCAAGTCTACAAGACTAATACACCTACCAGCAGCACTATTGTACAGTGCTGTGTTCCTACCTGGTGTGACTGATGACAGGTGTCAATAACTCTACACTCTCCACTTGTCCCACAAATGTTCTCATAAGAAAGAAAATTATACATATTTTGAAATAATATATATGTACCACTACACACATGAGAAATAATATAAGCGAAAGTGTGTGTGTGTGTGTGTGTGTGTGTGTGTGTGTGTGTGTGTGTGTGTGTGTGTTGTGTGTGTGTGTGTGTGTGTGTGTGTGTGTGTGTGTCTGTCTGTCCGCGATAGGTGCCGCCCCTGTGGCGGAATCCCATCATTTGTCACAGTTTTTGGAATCAGTTGACCAGGGAAGGTTTAAGCCCACTTATAGGATGATCCGATCACTTTTTGTCTTCTTTTTTTTAGGCAGCCTATTAGCGAGAACTGTGAAGAAAAAAGTGGGTTGCGAGAATTGAGGAAACCTTGATGTAGGGTGATGGGTAATAGGTGAGTGAATGGGTGGGGTAATGGGTGTGGGTGATGGGTGAGTGATGGGTGGGGGGTGATGGGTGATGGGTTAGGGAATAGGTGGGGGGTGATGGGTAATGGTGAGTGAATGGGTGTGTGGTGATGGTAATGGGTGAGTGAATGGTGTGTGGTGATGGGTATGGGTGAGTGAATGGGTAGGGGTTGATGGGTAATGGGTGAGTGATGGGTGGGGGGTGATGGGTAATGGGTGAGTGAATGGGTGGGGGGAATACATACATTTCAGGAAAGTTAGAAGGGGCTATCTGGAGAGTCTGTGTTTGGTGGGCCTTCGGCCCACCAAACACAGGTGGTGGGCCAAAGGCCCACCAATAGCCCTCCGCAGGAGCTAGCCAAAAAGGCCGCCCAGAGGGTGGCTTTGCGGCTAGTGAGAAATATAGACAAGTTCTGCATGCAACACAGAAGGACACCACTACGATGAGCACCATATGTAACATTAAAGGTCAGATGAGCACTGTGGTTATTGAGAAGATAGGTCTGAGTGCCTGTGATAATAAAAGAGTTCACATGTTCTCTACTCAACCAACCATAAACAACCCTTCTGGCATAACCACTAAAGCTTATGGTCACACTGATCTACCCGAACAGCAGCGAATGTTTTAAACAACCTGAAAACCTGGCTCCTGCCATTATAACTGGTATTGGCAATAACAGCAGCACTAGCAACAACAACAACAATGTCATCAACACCCACAACTATAATGGAGCGAATAGTGGAGAGTGTAATCTATGGGGTAAGAGATTGAAAAAATATGGAGTACTGAATGAAAGAGAGAATGAGAGAGAGAGAACAAACACTATGTGTCCCTCCTCAATGGTTTCACAACCATCACCTCCAACACCACCATCATCATCACCACCACCAACACCACCACCACCATGCTCACTATCGAAGCAAAACCATGGATCCCACCATTTGCAAATGGAATATTTGCAACAGTCCCCCTCATCCTTTTCATGTTCTCCATCATTTCCTCCGCCGAGAAAAGCATGGAGATTTCCTCCACCTCCTTGGTGGTGATTGTTGATAGTAGAAGTAGTAGTAGTAGCTAGTACTAGTAGTAGATTTACAACAAATTCATTGCTACTTCAAAAGGACAGTGTCAATATCAAACAGTCTCAGTTAGTATTTGTACCATGGCGAGTGCAGAGGATGAATTTACAGTCTACCTGAGTAGCTTAGGTTCCCGTGATCTTTATCCAGATAATGTTCCAGGGTGTTTCCAAAATGACATTATCCCATTAACCCCTTCACGCCCAGATCTTTCCTTTGCTATATAAAATGGTCTGTTGTTAGCCATATACAGGAAAATACCTTTTATCCGGATATATCCGGACTTCCGGGTACCGGTTAATGGAAAGTCGGTTAATGGGTAAGTATACTACGAAGATGCATTTACTAAAATAAACATATATTGTATGATTGTTTTCTTACCTTATTAGTAGATCATTGTAGAACTGTTATAAACTTACCCGATAAGATGACATCCCGTTACTAAAAATAGAACTCAATGTATATTGTAGCTTAGTATGTAAT
>JACEEZ010022899.1:0-13441 GCA_016584305.1 Chionoecetes opilio | reverse complement strand
GGGATTTAGAACCAGGCTTTAAAAAAACATGGCTGGGTAGCTGTCGATTTGAGAAGCAATTTGTCTAAAAACATGTCCAACTGTTAGCTGTGAGGCGAAACTCTCAATCTAGTCACTGGTTTGAACGGTAAAACCAGTATACAAGTGTGAGTACACCGAGCAGCTACGTGCCCAGGCCAACATAACAGATCCCGTGACCCTTGTTAGCGAGGAGGCAGACACACCCTCCCAACAGCTACGACTCGTCGCTCAAGAGAGTGAGGAGAGGAGTTACCGGGAAGGCCTGGAAGGAGCACAGCTCATCTCCCTCGTCGAAAAGCTCACGGAGGAAGCTTCTCGGTCAAACGCCATTATCAGGTCCATCGAGGAAGACCGGGACCTGATAATACAAAACAGGGAGGTGTTTGCCTCAGCACTCAGACTTGCTGACAGACTAAAAGCCTCCAAGCAGCGCCAGGCAGAAATAAAAACTTGTTCCCAAGCTGTCAGTGCTTTCTCAGAAACCATTGACGAGCACTGGGAGGAAGTCTGCCAAGGATCTGAGTCCTGGATGAAGTGGTGGAGTTCTGGGAGACCAAGGAAGCTAAGGTTCACGGCAAGGCCTGACGCCCATCCCGACCTCCTTGAAGATCACCCGCCACCCACCGTCGCCCCCACCGCTACAGCAGCGACTGACCCCCCACCTGCACCCCCACCACTGCTCCCCCCACAACAGCAGTGACCGACCCACCACCTGCACCCCCCCACAACAGCAGTGACTGACCCCGCCCCTGCACCCTCCACCACTGCTCCCCCCACAACAGCAGTGACCGACCCCCCACCACAACTGTCTCCACTGCGACCACCACCTCACAAGGTGACGCTGATGCAACCAGCGCCGCCAGGGCGGGTACTGGTGCCAGGCAGGACCGAGGTACTAGCCCCGCGCGAGCACCACCCTCCGCCGCCCCGGGCACCACCGCCTCCGGTGGAAATAAAAGAAAAAAGGGGAAAAATAAGAGAAGTGTGAGGTCGCGAGAAGTGAGCGAGGACAGGCGACCCAGGAGCCAGCAAGCCACGGAGACAGGCCCAGAAAAAAGTGTGCAATTACTGCGCACGTAAAGGGCACACAGCTGGGACCTGCTACGCCCGAAACGCCGACAAGCGCCAGGAGCGGCTCTTCAGGCAAATTCTTGCGGAGGGAAGGTATTCCGCAGCCCCTCTCCCCGCACTACCACCTCAGCCATAGGCTAAGTGGGCAAAGCGTCGGGGCGGGGGAGGAAGGAGGGACTAGGCTGCGAGGCCTCACGCCGATCAGCTGAGTCATGTGTTCCATCCTACCCCTCCCTGACACGATGCCATGTAGCCTTTTACAGTATTGCTTATTACAGCCCTGCTGTTCTCATGTACTGCTTATTTAGTAATAACATGTCCATTAATACCAATTGTGTTGTTATAAGATAATGTAATGCTCCATTACTAGTAAACCTTATGATTAAATCATTCAAAATGTCACCGAGCGGCAACCGCCTGCCATGGTGAAATTACTGGCCGCGCTAATTTTTCTAACTTCATCTCACGTCTAAAGGAAGCTTCAAAAAGCATATGGTTATAGAATATTTTGTGCTTAGAATTACGTGTTTTTTCACCTGTATCAATATTTGCAGAAACTCGTGTTACACCCTGATTCACTTGCCCTTAAGATAGGTAGCACACGACAGTGCACCTTTGGGCTTCATGTATATGTATATTTAAAAAAAATAAAAAAATAAGAAAATAAAAAGGGAGAGCGAGAGAGAGACAGGAAGAAAGAGAGTGTGTGTGTGAGAGACACACACAGAGAGAGAGAGAGAAAGACAGAGACATAAAGAGAGACACAGAGAGACAGAGAGAGTGTGTGTATGTATGTGTCAGTCAGTTTTTACCTCTAACATATATACTAACTTGCATGACTATTACTATGAAATTACAGCTATAGGCCTCTTCCATTTGTGACATTTCAGGAACCAGTTCACGGAACCCAAGAATTCAGGCGTTCCATTTGCACACGAAAACCTGGGTCCGAGGCGACGCGCGTAGTGACTCAGCAAAACCCTTGAACTTTCTCTACCCACATTGGCAGGTCGGTAGCCTGGGTAGAGTTTTCAGTTCATAACAAACAATGGCCGCCTTGGGCCCTATTTCTCTTATCGTGAAGGGTTTTCCGCATGCACGAGTCGGAGAGGATGTCAGACAGGCCTACAAGGGGCCCTGGTGGAGGAAAGCGGTTCCGCGATCTTAAACTTGATATGATCCCTTCACATCACAGCTGAGTTACCACTTTTAATGTTTCCCTCTCTCCCTCTCTCTCTCTAGCTCTCTTTTCTCTCTCTCTCATTCCCCTTCTCCTTCCTTCCTCCTCTCTCCCCTCTCTCTCTCTCTCTTTTCTCCTCTCTCTCTTCTCCTCTCTCCCCTCTCCTCTCTCCCCTCTCTCTCTCTCTCTCTCTCTCTGCTTCTTCCTCCTCCTCCTTCCTTTTCCTTCTCTCTCTTTCTTTTTTTTCTCTCTTTTTTTCTCCCTTCCTCTTGCCTCGCCAGCTGAGTTTGTTTGTAAACAAAAAAACGGGGTTTTTGCGTTCCATTTGTGACACGCGAACCCAGAAACAGGAACTGAACCCAACCCTGAACTGAAAGAACTGGTTCCTGGAACTTGGGCACAAATGGAAGAGGCCTTATTATCAAACAAGTGTCACACGTATTATAACTTCCATACAGGATATTTTCATGTACTTAACATGAAAAGAAACAGTATATTTTTAGAAATATCTTAAACATATATATATATATATATATAATATATATATATATATTTATATATATAATATTATATATATATATATATATATATATAATGTATATTATATTATGAAGAATTATAATTTAGTATATCTTTCCTGCTATGTTTCACGTGAGACCCATTGAAACACCTTGCATTCTCTTAACTTGAACCAAGTAGGTAGCAGGACAAATGTATAGCTAATCAGCCAGTATGTTAGGTTCAACGAACTTCGTAACGGAGAGAGAAGCATCAGGAAGCCGGGGAGAACCGTGGTGAAAAGGAGAACATCTCGGATCTTCACGCTGACCAGGACCGCCACTCACGCGCTCCTCCGAGACACCCTAGCTGTGTTGTACAGTTGTTAAATCTCTACGGCTCCTTAATGGACTTATAAATAAATGTGTACCAACCTGCCGTACCATTTTAACTCGCCCAAAATAAGTCTCTACACATATCAAGCAATCATTGGGGGTGGTATACGCCGGGGGGCGCTTCGCTCGCCCACCCTACGACGCCACTCCCGGGGGTCACCACGCGCGAGTTCACATGCCAGGCTCCTTTCCCATACACGCAGCTCTCGACAAGGAAACATCAACTTGCCCCAGCGCCACGAGCCTTGGTGGGCGCCCCCTTGGCCTCCTCCACGCCGGATTGTTCTCTTACAGTATACAACCCGATGGAAAGGACGGTTTCAGGGTTAGCGTGCCACATGCCAAATATAGACGAAGTTGGCGCTGACGGGACTATGCAAGGTACTAGGCCTCGATTCAGTCTCACTGTGCAATCGCTGATTTGACACCAGTAATCATCCAGCGATTACCCCATGAGTCTGCGAAGAACTTATTACCAAAAGGCATTGATTCGTCTCTTCAAGTCACTATTTAGTGTCCCCCCATGTTCACAAACATAGAGTAAAAGACAAGGGATCACAAGCGACTTGAAGATCGGATCTTTGTCCTTCTGCACAGGTACCGACAACGCCAAATACTCCCGCTGAGCGAGTCCATAAACGTGGGCTCTGCCAATCCGCCGTAAGACTTCTTGACGTGAACCGCCGTCATTATGGACTGCGTACCAAGGTATGTTAAAACTTTCCAAGATCTCAATGTCTCTCGCCACACGCATGAACGACTGTACTGCTTCATCTAGTAAGTCTCTAATCCACCTGGACCTGGTCTTGAGCCAGGAGACCTCAAGTCCCAAAGGCTTGCCTCCTCGTGCAGCGCCTCTTGAGAGCCTATCACCAGGCCACCAGCCGGGACTCAGCAAAAGATTACTGCATTCATCGGCAAAAAAAGATCAGTGATATTGGTGTTGCCGACGGATGCTCCACAATCACTTTGATCTATAACTTGTCCAATACCCAGTCCATACAAGCGTTGAAAAGTGATTGGGGCAAGGACGCACCGTTGCCTCACTCCTGTATTCACAGGAAATAAGCTGGATACACCTGCCCCACACTTTACAGCACTCGCAGTCCCAGAATACAGACCAGGTATCAAACCACAGAGTCCTTGCAGGAAATCCCTCGAAGTCGCAGAAGATCCCAGAGTCTTAGTGACTCACGATGCACTGGAGTCAAACCCTTCTGGAGATCAACATAGGCTGCAAGCATCCCCTGTCGAAAACTCCACGTCAGCTTTTCCAACCAGGACACGAATGCGCTAGGATTACGGTCCGTTGTTGACTTACCAGGCGTGAACCCAGGACTGCTGAGGTCTCTGATTGCTTCACCAGAGACTGCGAATCCGTCGGTCAGCAATAGATGGGCAAAGCACCTTGCCTGGTACGCTGAGCAGTGTAATACCGCGTTAATTGTGCAGTCCTGACGGTCCCCTTTCCCTTTCCAGATAGGGCGACCAGCCCCCCTTTTCCAGTCAGGAGGATGGTACCTGATTGCCAACACGGCAGTCAGGACAAGCAATGCAACCCGCGGATCTGGCCTACCCCCAGCTTTGAGGAGCTCCGCAATGATATTACAAACACCAGCTGCCTTTCCACCCCTCAACTTTGCATACAAGCCTCTGACTTCGTAAGAGAGGGTGCGGTTTCGTCAAGAGAGGATCGGCATCCACTGCCTGTAACCCCAGTGGTGTGAAGCTGCTCAGTTGGAGGGTCCACGTGAAAAGCCCCAAAGTACTCCGCCCAAGAGAGGCCAGCTGCCCATCCATGTCCGACACGAGGCGCCCATCTGCTGTTCGAATAGCAACTCGCCCGAGGAAGACTGAAACGGAGCTTCTTCAGGTGGAGGAGGGGGGGAGGGGCGCTCGGTAGGGGGGTCGGAGGTCATTAGCGTTTTCAAAGACCCTCGACATCCTCAGCGAGACTCCTGACATACCTCTCCTTGTCTCTCCTCAGAGAGGGGTCTAGTCCGGCGTGACAGTGGCCCTGTGCTTGGTCCCGGTTTTCCCCAAGCCAGCCTGGCAAGCGAGACTCCTCGATTTTCTCCAGCGTTTCTCCGTTAGAGACAAAACCACGGCCTTGACCCGGGCGTCCCCAATACACTCCTTGGCAGCTGTAGTTTCACGTTTGAAGGTATCACCCGTTCTACAGTGGTCCGAGAGCACCGAGAGCACATCAAACAGATATTTGAGACTGCCACCGCATACTCATGAGCACATGTCAAGTCCTTCAGTTTTCGAGATGAAACACAGTATGGTTACCTCTTGAGATTCTTCTGGCTTGACCCATGAAGCTTAAGTGTTAGCAACAACACGTTCTGTGATCTGTTCCAAAGAACTCAGCACTCCGGTAAACCCTGCAGTTCTGGGAGGACCTTCCAACGAGTACTAACGAGGATGTGGTCCCGATCCCTTAGCTAACCCCTCCGGCCACTATACCAGTCCAGCGGTGCAGAAAGCTCTGGCCTCTGATACAAGAACCTGCCAATTCTCAACCTTCTGGATCTTGACAAAGTTTCAGAAGCCAGAGAACTGTTAGGTTTAGGGTACCGGAGCCATGGGCCATGCCCATACCCTTCAATACAACAACTGAAACAGTTCTTAATAAAAAAATGTAGTTACATTTATTTTTCTGACACTTGATGAAATATTGGCAAAACAATTGAAGACTTGAAACTCAATCTTTTAAAATAGTCTTTTCATGAAACCGCAAGTTGAAGCAAAATTGAGGCTCAGGAAATATCTACTTGATGCTCAAGCATTCAATGAGTAACTATTTTGGGTGTATTATGGTCTCTCTTCCTGGACGACCACATTTACCAGGACAGACTGTGGCGTTCAGATCTCCACAGAAACCATCCGGTGGCAGGATCTGCTATCACCCATTTTCTGTTGACACGGACACGGGGAGGGACTGCTCAGCGCCGCGCTCCCTTACCTCCGGACTCATCCTCTATTACTCCTAAATTTCAATCACAGAGGCTAGTCATCCTATAACTATCATCTCCGTATTCATCACACTCTGTATCCTCTACTGGAATATTCGTGGCTCCGCTCCACATAACGTTTCCAACATAAACCAGGAGACTGTTGTCTCCATTATTTCACTGCTTTGTGAAATTCCCTATTTGTGTATAGTCCCCCTGCTTTGACTGTGACATTTGTGTTGTTGGGGCGGACCGGAGTGGCGCAGTGTAGTTACGTGACAGACGGGCAGCACTATTGTACTGTGGGGTAGAGTAGTTGGCTTAATAAAGCCGATGCACAAACAGTAAATGTCTCCTTTGCAGTCCTTCCCGTTCTCCATAGCCCTGAGCCGTAGTGTGTGACGAAGTTGCAGAGGGGTGGGTTGCCCCCCCCCTCCTTCGTTACAATAGGATAAACCAGAGGACATAGGGTATTCAGAGGGAAGGGTGATTGATGATTCAGAGGGCCAAGGACATATGAGGTGGATCGAAGGGGGCGGTGTTGTGAAGATTAAGAGTTGCCAATATAAAGGGTTGCAGTGGCCCTACTGCGCATGCCGGAAAAAGCGCAACTTTATTTATCGTTGATACCCCCCGGTGATATATTGGTGACTGAAAATGAGTGTCACCCAAAACACAAGTGTTTAGTTTTCCATGTAGGCATTTTTCTATAATAGTCAGTATAACTTCGATCATAGACCACTATACAGTGGGTCATATAGTATGGTTCTTTAACAGCTTATTTACCATGTAGCTATGTGAGCCCGATGAATGGTTGGTACCCTGATAAATAGTGTCACCAAAAAACACAAGTTAAATTATATTTTCTCATGTAGCGTCATTTTTTATACTAGGGCCAGTGATAACTCGATCATAGACCACTGTGGTACAGATACAGTAGTATATAGCTTCCTTTACATCTTATTTACCTGGTAGCTATGTTGGCGAGGATGTGGTAGCCTGATAAATAGTGTCACCCAAAAACGTCTATTTATTTCTCATGTAGGTCATTTATTTATACTAGCATGATAAACTTCGATATAGACCATATTACAGTGGTATATATGGTTCTTTACCATCTTATTACATGTAGCTATGTGCGATGAATGTGGTACCCTGATAAATAGTGTCACCAAAAAACCAAATTTATTTTTTTTCTCATTGGGTCATTATTATACTAGTCGGTGATAACTTCGATCTAGCCACTGTGGTACAGAACAGTGGTATATATGCCTCTTTACATCATTTACCATGTAGCTATGTGGCGATAAAGTGGTCCCCTGAAAATAGGTCACCAAAACACAATCTATTATTTCTCATGTAGGTTTTTATTTATACAGTCAGTGTAAAATTTCGATATAGACCACTGGGTACAATACGTGGTAATATGCTTTTTTAATTTATTTACCTTGTAGCTATTGGGAAAGTTCTCTGTTCCGCCACTTCCGGGGCCTCCTTCTGGGTTAAAAAAAAGCGATGGTGCAGTCATTGTGGCAGCCTTTTCACGCGGCGGACTGTGAACTAATCCCCACAAAAAGTCTCAGGTGAGAAAAACTAAGCGGGTGGAAAAAAGTTATTTGGGAAATATATAAAACAACAGTTTCAGCGTAAAAAGGGGAAAGGTAAATGGGTTTAGATGACGCAGACAAAAAATTTCCCAGCTATGGGTTTTTTACGGGCCGCTCGCCTTTGCCCATAAGGCTCTTTTCGGGATTTAAGGCATTCAAAAACGATAAATAAGCAGACGTAAGGAAGAAGATCAGTAAGCAGAAAGGGTTAAAGGTTTGGAAAAGGTAAGAAAGTTTGGGGGTGTTCCAAAGGGATCAGGAACACAGATTTGAAGTTGACAAAGATGTGATGTAAAACACTGACATACAGTTTACTTGTTGAACAATATAAACGAAGACGCCCCTCAAGGTTTTGTTTATGGGGCGGACAACTGATCATCCTGTTAAACCAAACATGGGAATTGCGATCGACCTTTCCCCCACTTGGTTCGGTTTATCGAATTTTCGTATATTATATTAAAATATATAAAATATATTTTATATATTTTTATATTATATATAAATATTATTTGATATTCTTGGGTTTGATACTTTTGAATTAGGGTGGCAAAGACCCTGCCACCTGAAATATCAAAATGTATCAACCTAAGAAACAACTAAAAAATCTTCCTACCAGCCCAGGGAGGGCAGGTTACACAGCCCGCAGGGGAGCTCCCTCTCACCATGCAGCTGATGATGAAGTGCCATTGCGAAAGGCCAAAAAAAAGAAGAAAAGGTGCCCATAAAAAAATTTTTATTTATAAATATATATATAAATAATATATATATTATTCTTTATATATATTTTTATAATTTTAATATATTAAATTTGAATTATAAAAATATAAATATAAAATATATAAAAAATATAAATTTTAAAAATATATAATATAAAAAATTATATTATATAAATTAAAAATATATATTAAAAAAATATAAAATAATATAATAAATAAAAAATTTTAATAAAAATTTTTTTTTAAAAAAAAAAAAAAAAAAATAAATATATATAAAAAATAAATAAAGAAAAAATATAAAAAAAAAAAAAGGGGTTTTTAAAAAAAAAAAAAAATTTTTTAAAAATAAAAAAAAAAAAATAAAATAATAAAAAAAATAAAATATAAAAAAAAAAACCCAAAAAAAAAAAAAAAAATAAAAAAAAAAAAAAAAAAAAAAAAAAAAAAAAAAAAAAAAAAAAAAAAAAAAAATAAAAAAAAAAAAAAAATTAAAAAAAAAAAAAAACAAAAAAAAAAAGAAAAAAAAAAAAATAAAAAAAAAAATAAGAAAAAAAAAAAAAAAAAAAAAATAATAAAAAAAAAATATAAAGTTTAAAAAAAAAAAAAAAATTTAAAAAAAAAAAAAAAAAATTTTTTTAAAAAAAAAACAAAAAAATAAACAAAAATATAAAAAACTAAAATAAAATAAAAAAAAAAAATAATTTAAAAAAAAAAAAAATAACAAAATAAAAAAATAAAAAAATAAACTAAAACAAATAATAAAAAAAAAAAAAATTTTTTCCCAAAATTTTTTAAAAAAATAAAAAAAAAAAAAAAAAACAAAAAAAAAAAAAATAATATAGAAAATAAAAAAAAAATTAAAAAAAAAAAAATAAATAATAAAAAAAAAAAAAAATAAAAAAAATAAAATAAAAAAAAAAAAAAAAAAAAAAAAAAAAAAAAAACAAATTTAAAAAAAAAAAAAATTTAAATATAAAAAAAAAAAAATAAAAAAAAAAAAAAAGATAAAAAAAAAAAAAAAAAAAAAAAAAATAAAAAAAAAAAATAAAAAAAATTTAAAAAAAATTAAAAAAAAAAATTTTAAAAAAAAATAAAAAAAAAATTTTTAAAAATTTTAAAAATAAAAAAAAAAAAATAAAAAATTTTTAAAAAAAAAAAAATAAAAAATAAATAAAAAAAAAAAAAAATAAAATAAATTTTTTAAAAAAAAAAAAAAAAATTTTATAAAAAAAAAATAAAAAAAAAAAAAAAAAAAAATTAAATTAAAAATTAAAAAAAAAAAAAAAAAAAAAAAAAAAAAAAAAAAAATAAAAATAATATAAGAATAAAAAAAAAAAAAAAATAAAAAAAAAATATAAAAATTTATAAAAATTAAAAAATTTTAAAAAAAAAATAATAAAAATTTATTTTAAAAAAAAAAAAAAATAAAAAAAAAATAAATTTTAAAATTTTAAATATTATAAAAAAAAATTTTATATATTATATATATAAAATATATAAAAAAAAAATTTAATAATATTTTTAAATTATATTTTTAATTTTTTAATATATATAATATTTTTAATATATATATTTAATTTTTTTAAAAAAATTTTATATTTTTTATTTAAAATATTATTATATATATATAAAATATATAATTAATATTTTTAATATTTTAATTTTTTTTAAAAAATTTTTTTTTAATATATATATTAATTTAAATATTTTAATATTATTTTAAATAAAATTATATTATTTTATTTATATATATTATATATAAATAAAAAAATTTTTTATATAAAATATATATTATATATTTTATATATATATATATATATATATTATATATTAATATATATTTATATAAAAAATTTTTATATATATATTTTTTAAATATTTATATATTATTATTTTTTAATATTATATATATTATATATTTTTAAAAAAAAATTTTATATATTTTAAAATTTATATATATATATTAAAATTTAAATTTATATATATATATTTATTTTATTATTTAAAATAATATTAATATTATATTATAATTTATATATATATTAAAATTTTATTATATAATTATATATATATATATAAAATAATATTTTTTGTTTTTTAGAATTAATTTTTCGGGGGACGGAACGGGGGTTTTTTTTTTTCCCAAGCCCGGCACTCCCAAAAAAAATTTAAAAATTTTAAAAAAAAAAAAAAAAATTAATTCTAAAAACAAAAAAAATTTTCCTATTTAAAAAAATTTTTAAAAAAAATAAAATATGATTTTACTAACGGGCCTTGGTGTGTGTGCTGTCTGAGTTGGGAGAGGACGAAGAACACTGGTTTGGGGTGACTTTTAGCTTGGTGGGGCGCGAACCGAGATCGGCAATCGAAACAGTGGGAATCATTGAGTATATGTAGTTGTTGTGAAATGACTTGGTTATTAAGATCAGGGGACAAGTGCTTGATGTGTATAGCTTCTAATAATTTAGTGTCACTAGGGTAGTGTGCCTTGGATAGGATACTGAAGTCATTCATAGAAAAAGGGTGATCTAAATCATGTGAGTGTGAGCGGATTGCAATCACACTCACATGATTTAGATCACCCTTTTTCTATGAATGACTTCAGTATCCTATCCAAGGCACACTACCCTAGTGACACTAAATTATTAGAAGTTATACACATCAAGCACTTGTCCCTGATCTTAATAACCAAGTCATTTCACAACAACTACATATACTCAAATGATTACCACTGTTTCGATTGCCCGACTCTCGGTTCGATCGCCCCACACAAGCTGAAATGTCACCCACAAAACCAGTGTTCATTCAGTCCTCTACCAACTCAGACAGCACACACACCAAGGTCCGTTAAGTACAAATCATATTTTATTATTAGTTAGTAATTTTAGAAAATATAGGAATATTTTATTGTTTCTTAGAATAATTTTTTAGATGTTCGCTTTTTAGCATTACAATATATTAAATTTTAACTATTTTTAGCCTGATGATGCCAAGTGCCTTGGCGAAACGTTGCATCAAACAACCCCAAGTAACGAGTGTACTCTGTCACCTGAAACTTCATGTTATATATATATATAATATATATATATATATATAATAATATTAAATATATAGTATATATATAATATATATAGTATTATATATATATATATATTATAATATATAATATATATATATATATATATATATTAGATATATAATATAATATATATATATATATAGATATATTATAATATATGATAATATATATAGATATATATAGATAATATATATAATAATATATAATATATTATAGTAATATATATAAATGATAATATATATATATATATATAATATAATATATAATATAATATATATATATGAATGATATATATATAATGTATAATATGGAATATATATATATATATATATATATATATTATATAGATATATAATTAAATATATATAGTATAATGATATATATAAGTATAATTATATATATATTATATATATATATATATATATATATAATATATATTATATATATATTATATAATATATTATATATAATTATATATATATATTATATATATATATATATATATATTATTATATATAGATATATATATATATTATATATTATATATATAAATTATGATATATAGTAATATATAATATATATATATATAGATATCTATATATATATATTATATATATATATAGTATATATATATATATTATATATATATATATAGATATATCAGATATATATCTATAAGATTATATATATTATTAATATTATTATATATATTATATATATTCTATATATTATATATATTATATATTATTAGTATATTATATTTATATATATTCTATATATATATATATATATTATATAATTATATAAAATATTATATAATAATATTATTTATATATAATATATTATATATATATATATATAGAGAGAGAGAGGAGAGAGAGAGAGAGAGAGTACACACAAACCTCGTTTCCAGGACTAATAAGGGGAAGCAACTGGGCCGGGATTCGCAACAGTCTGATGCCATTACCCACCCCCGGACGTTTATCCTACTCTAGTATTTACTGTCCGGAACCCCAATATCAACTACCCCGCCGCGGACTTTTACGTTCCCGCTGAGGCATGCTCCCACTTGGCGGGAGGCAGCAGAAAAGTGTCAATAGTCTCAAGAGACGTTCCTGCACCAGGGGCAGTGGGGGTCAGGGGACTGACGGCCTGACGGAGACGCCTGTAATGATTAGAAGCACATGCCAAAATATTTCTCTATACTACATATAATTTCAAACAGGGGCAACAATAAAATAACATTCAATGCCTCAACTATTTTGTACTAAAATTAAATATTTATAGTTTTTCTTATTAAAAAAAGGATTGAAATATATATCTATGAGAATACAATATACAGCATGGGAAAGAAAATAAAATTACCAAGATAATCTAATATATATATAAAGTGAATAATTTTGACGGAGTAGAAATGGAACAAAAGCATAGCAATTAACCACGAGCAATCATGGTATGTGACTACGAATACGAGCTTAAGTATAAGATTTATTGCAAAAACACTGTACCATTACAAATTTCCCCGCCCTTGAAAATGTATATTTAGACACCAAGATCAGATGGCTACCCCCATTTGGGAAAAAGAGGGTATCGTGAAATCCAGGCGAAAATGGCCGCACTTTGAAAAACCAAGCTGGCCGCCATATTGTGTTGAAAAAAATGTAAACATTTATTCATTCTTCAGGAGGTCCTAAGCTTTTTGAAAATGTACCAGTTTGCAAATCTCAAAAAATTACAACGAAAGCCTTTTTTGGTACAGTGGAAACTGGACTAAAAAAATAAAAAAGCAGGATTGACAAAGGGAAGGAGATGGAGGACAAAATATAATTAAAAAACACTGCATCCCAAAAACGCATACAAAAAAAAATTTTTGTGGGAGCGATGATTCAAAAAGGTCTATGTTCAGTGAAAGAGAAA
>JACEEZ010022898.1:0-123966 GCA_016584305.1 Chionoecetes opilio | reverse complement strand
TTTTTTTTTTTTTTCGTTAGGCAGTACTTTTATTAGAGTACTTTTATATTACGAATGTTTGTTTGGTATATTATGAATATATTTGTTAACATAATTTAATCTAATTGATGAAATTAAGTAGTATATTCAGTAGGGAATATTAATTAATTAATTTCTTTTTCTTTTTCAAATGTAAATTAGCATTAGCCCGTCATACACGCTACATCTGCTGACCTCTTATCTATAATAATATAAGCGAAAGTGTGTCTGTCTGGTGTGTGTGTGTGTGTGTGTGTGTGTGTGTGTGTGTGTGTGTGTGTGTGTGTGTGTGGTATAGGTTCCGCCCCCTGTGGCGGAATCCCCTCATATGGCACAGTTTTGGAACCGGCTTGACCAGGGGAAGGTTTTAAGCACACTTATGAGATGATCCGATCACTTTTTTTATTTTATTTTTAGTAGCCTATTAGCGAGAATTGTGAAAAAAAAGTGGGTTGCCAGAATTGAGGAAAACTTGATGTAGGGTGATGGGTAATGGGTGACTGAATGGGTGGGGTGATGGGTAATGGGTGTGGGGTGATGGGGGAGTGAATGGGGGGTGGGGTGATGGGTGATGGGTGAGGGAATAGGTGGGGGGTGATGGGTAATGGGTGAGTGAATGGGTGTGTGTTGATGGGTAATGGGTCAGTGAATGGGTGGAGGGTGATGGGTAATGGGTGAGTGAATGGGTGGGGGTGATGGGTGATGGGTGAGGGAATAGGTGGGGGGTGATGGGTAATGGGTGAGTGAATGGGTGTGTGGTGATGGGTAATGGGTGAGTGAATGGGTGGGGGGTGATGGGTAATGGGTGAGTGAATGGGTGGGGGTGATGGGTAATGGGTGAGTGAATGGGTTGGGGGTGATGTGAATGGGTTGGCGTTAATACATACATTTCTACATCCATGATTTCAGGAAAGTTAGAAGGGGCTATCTGGAGAGTCTGTGTTTGGTGGGCCTTCGGCCCACCAAACACAGATGGTGGACCGAAGGCCCACCAATAGCTCTCCGCAGGAGCTAGCCAAAAAGTCCGCCCGGAGGGCGGCTTTGCGGCTAGTATTAGCATAAAGTCCTTAAAAGAGTTACGACTCAATGAACAAAGGCTTTGACATTTTCTCTACATGTATAATAACTTGTAAAACATTAAGGCCAATAAAAAAAATATCAAACAATCTCTCTCTCTCTCTCTCTCTCTCTCTCTCTCTCTCTCTCTCTCTCTCTCTCTCTCTCTCTCTCTCCTCTCTCTCTCTCTCTTCTCTCTCTCTCTCTCTCCTCTCTCTCTCTCTCTCTCTCTCTCTCTCTCTCTCTCTCTCTCTCCTCTCTTCGCTCGCTCGCTCGCTCGCTCGCTCGCTCGCTCTCCTCTCTCTCTCTCTCTCTCTCTCTCTCTCTCTCTCTCTCTCTCTCTCTCTCTCTCTCTCTCTCTCTCTCTCTCTCTCTCTCTCTCCTCTCTCTTCTCTCTCTCTCTCTCTCTCTCTCTCTCTCTCTCTCTCTCAAAATGCTTAACGAAGCTTTTATATTCACTCTTACTACTCAGTAGATAGTACTATACAGGGCAATGCACAGGTGTTGAGTGTGTGCCTAGCTTTGTAAATAATAAGACGGTTGTAGATTATGATCACAGGGTTAGAAGGTACATTTTTTTTTCTTTTTTTGTTAGCCTATACTGAGCCTGTAGGCCAGGGGTTCTCAACCTGGGGTACGCGTACCCCCAGGGGTACGTGAGAGGAATTTTGGGGGTACGTGACAGGTTTCTAAAAAGACTTCGGTTTTGAATAAATGCAAACCTATATCAAGTTTGGCTTCACAGCTCTGAACAAGCAAGGCAAGGATTTGCCACAATGTGTGATCTGTCATAAAGTTCTTTCAGAAGGATCCATGAAACCTAGCCTCCTCAAGCGACATTTTTCCAGCTGTCATCCTGAACTTTCTGATAAAGACCCGTCCTATTTTGAGAGGAAGGCACTTGCTCTCAAGCGTATCCGACTTGATCATAGCAGGCAGGTACATAAACAAAATGAAGCTAGCCTCCGTGCCTCGTTTATGGTTGCCCTGAAAATTGCACAAGATAAAAAGCCCCACACAATAGCTGAAACTTTTGTCTTGCCATGCTGCAAAGATATTGTTGGTTGCTTCTTCGGGGAGAATGCGGCACAGAAGTTGAACACTTTGCCATTGTAGTCCGGCAGCCAAAAGTACATTTTTCTTATAACCTTGTTTTCGGGTCTTAAGTTTTTTTTCAGTGGATTTTGTTTGCCAACATATCCGGTTTGAAAAATATATATTTTGGCTCGCTATCAGCCTTGGGCAGTTTGAGATAATAAGCATAAAATAAAATGGCCGCCAAAATTATATCAAAATACATAAAATACCATACATCCCTTGAAAATCCACACAGAGGGTCAACCAATACATGAATTCCAGGGTATTTTAATCCAAAAAATCTATTTCTGGTATTTTCAAATTCAAAATGGCCACCGTTTTCAAAATGGCTGCCCAACAAATAAGAAATTGAAGTGTACAAATCGTAATTTTGACGTATGTATGATTCGTACACTTTGTTAATTTACTAGTAGATTTTACTATTTTGTACATTTACTCATGAAATTATCTGAAGGTGCAGTGTGTATAGTTTTTTATAGAAACTGTTGAAAACTAGGGATGCCTGAACATGCTATATTCACATCAGATATGTATAGGTGATTGATCCTCACGTGTTTGTTTCCCCGTAATCCTCACACCCATTTGTTGTGTGGCTTTTTATTTCTGTTTATTGTTTATCATAAAGGAGTGAATGTCCTTGCACTACCAGGGCACACTGGTGACTTCACTGCTGTGAAACCCAGCATGGGGTTCAGTGTCAGCTAAGATGTAACTTAGTGTCCCAAATGTTATCTAATTTGCCCCATTGAAGTTAGATAACCGTACCTGAATAGACAGGGTGTGCCAACGCGGGAGAGCTGAGCCAAGAATGAAGGGGCTTAATTCATTCGGATGGTGTACAGATCGCACGGGACTTAAATGGCACTGGATGAACGATCGGGCTAGTAGTAGTACATAAACTATGTGAGCCTAGTTGTATCCCATACATGAAAGTGCAAACTGTTAAAGGTGGTAAAAGGATAAACCCTCGGCCTCTAACAGAGACCAATGTTCTAAGTGTTAGATTGGTACTAGTGTAAGTTATTGCTACAGTTTACAATTTACAATTGAAGTATACATGTATATGAAGCAAAGCCAGTATGGAGGAAGAATGCTATTTTGCTTGGAAGTTTAAATGCACAGATTCGAAGAATAAAGAAGTCTTGATAAATGCTAAAGCTAAGATGATAGAAAATATCATAAGATGCAGTAAAATATACAAAGATGAAATCCATCAGAAACTGCAGTTGCAATATGATAATGACAAGGATCTGAGTTTGAAGGTCCATAGCTCATGTGTGAATAAATACGTTCATCCAAAAGAGGTTCAAAGAGCCCTGAAAGGCCAAAAGGAAGATGAAGAAGAAGCAGATGCTGCACCTAGAAAACGAGCAAGACGTTCTGAACAACTGACAAAACACCTGTAGAAGTAAGTTCCAGTGGTACAATTGTAGAAAGAGCTGACATGGCAACCACTCATGAAGAAGCTGATAACATCATTGTGCAGCAGGCTATAGCAGTTGCTGTAGCTCAGCAGCAACCTGTCACTGTTCTTGCAGATGATGCAGATGTTTATGCACTACTTATTTAGCATTACCTGGAACAAGGCATACAAACACCAATGTTTATGGAATCACCTGTAAAAGAGAGAACTGTTGTTGATATCCAGGCCACTGTAAAGAAACATCAGAACATAATTCCAGCAATATTGGCAGGTCATGCTCTTACTGGATGTGATACAGTGGCAGCATGTTTTGATATAGGAAAAAGAAAGATGTTGAAAGTACTGAAAACAGGTCTGAATCTGGATATGATAGGTAATGCTGAGGCTAACTGGCCTGAGGTGTTGGAACAGGCAACAAAATTCATAGCTTCCTGTTATGGACAATCAAAGGCCAATTCTATGTCTGAGGCCAGAGTAAGTGTATGGACTTCAAGAACGGGGAAGTCGGGAGCAACAGCTACTCCCAAGTTATGTTCTCTTCCACCTACTACAGAGGCCTTCATTGAGAATGTCAAGGGGCTCATCTGCAAACATGCATATGGAAGAATGCCCTGCAACTAGATCCACCAGATTTGGAACCCACAAGTTATGGATGGATCAAAGAAAGCAGAACAAAGTCACTGCTGCCTACAACAGTCCCTGCCAATGTTCAGCTAGCACCGAATCATATACTAAAGTTGATAAGATGCACATGTTCAAGTAAACAGCCATGTAAGTCCTCAAGATGCGCATGTAACAAGTCGAGGCTACCATGCACAATGTTTTGTGCTTGTCAATCCTCCATTGAATGTTGCAATGATCAAACACGAACAGCAGTTGATGAGGATGATGAGGATGATTACTAATTACCTCAAGAATTATGCATTTATGCCCATAAGAAATTGAGGACTCAAAACGATCTGACAAAAAAAACTGTCAATCTTTATTACTTTCATGTTGAACAAGTAATATTCTTATATACTAGTATAAGTATAAAAATTCACACACAAAAAAAAAAAAGGCAGCCATTTTGAAAATGGTGGTCATTTTCGATACGAAAATACCAGAAATGAATTTTCTGGGTCAAAGTACCCTGGAATCCATGTATTGGTTGACCGGTTGTGTCAATTTGTAAGGGAATTATGGTATATTATGTATTTTGATATTTCCTTGGTGGCCATTTTGTTTTATGCTAATTATCTCAAATTCCCCAAGGTTGACAGCGAGCCAACCAAGATATTTTTCAAACTGGATATATGGGCAAACAAAATTCACTGAAAAAAAACTTAAGATCCTAAAACAAGGTTGAGCCTGGTGGCTGCCGCACTATTGTCAAATGATACTGTGCATCGAAGAATATGCGACTTATCAGAAGATATCAAGCATCAAGTTATTGCGGAAATCAAGGAAGCTCCTCTAGGCATATTTGCAATTCAACTTGATGAATCAACTGACATATCATCTTGTGCCCAGCTGCTTGCCTACACGAGGTATATAAAAGACTCAGACTTTAAAGAAGAGTTTTTATTTTGTCACCCTCTGGAATCTACAACGACGGGAGCAGACATCTTTGAAGCTGTGTCCAGCTTTTTTGAAAAAGAAGGGCTTTCTTGGGCAAATATGGTGAGATGTACAACAGATGGTGCCCCTGCAATGATAGGCTGTCGGTCTGAATTCCAAGCAAGGGTGAAATCAGCCAACCCCAACGCAAGCAAGATGCATTGTATGATTCACCGCTACGCATTAGCTGTGAAGACCTTACCTCCAGACCTCAAAACCATACTTGACGATGTAGCAGCCATGGTCAACTTTATTGAAAACAGTCCGTTGAACACAAGGATGCGTCTTTTGAGTCAGGAACTTAATGCTGAGGAAGAGTCACTCCTTTTTCATACAGAAGTAAGATGGCTATCGAGGGGTAACGTAGTGGCTCGAGTTGCGACATCAAAGGAGGAGCTGAAAGAATTCTTTGACAGGAAGGAGAAAGAAAAAACAAAGAAGTTTGTCAACAAGCTGTCAGATAACAGATGGTCACGAAGCTGGCTTATCTCAATGATATATTTTCTCGCATCAACGCAGTCAACAGATCACTTCAAGGTTACTCAGCAACTGTGATTGATTTTGTCGACAAGCTGCGAGCTTTTCAAATGAAACTCAAACTTTGGCAAGAAAAAGTCCAAGCGGGTTGGTATGACGTTTTTGAGAATATGAGTGACAGCTTGTCAGCTCTGTGTAAAGATGATGTGGATGAGGTCAGTGTTCTCATTCAGAAGCACTTGGTTTCTCTCAGTCAAGAGTTGGATAACTATTTTCCTGATATCACACAGACTTAGATTGCCAACTCATTCGAAATCCATTGAAGATGGACTCTAGATCACTTCCAGATGAATTACAAGACGAATTCGTTGACATTGTCAATGACTCAACTGCAAAAGATTCTTTCGATAGTTTGTCATTGACAAGATTCTGGTCAACAATGGCGAGTTCTTACCCTACTTTAGCAAAGAAATGTCTACGGAACCTCCTGATGTTTCCTTTTACATACCGCTGTGAGCAGGGATTCTCAGCACTGTGCTTGATTAAAAACAAGTTACGTTCACGTCTGGCAGTCAAAGACGACATAAGAGTGGCTCTTTCAAAGACTGTGCCGAGGATTGACTTGTTGGTAACAAAGAAACAGGCCCAACCATCTCACTGAATGATTATATATTTTCATGCAAGTCATACACAGTGACTTCTCTATGAGTGAGTAACTAGTAACACTAGCTACAAGTAACTAGTTACAAGTAACACTAGCTACAAGTAACTAGTTATTGGTAGCACTAGCTCACAGTCATACCGATTTGAAAATACGTTTACTTTAGGTTCTATTTGAGTTTTTTTTATGCTTATCACACACAGTGACTTCCCTGTATGTGAGTAAGTAACTAGTTACTAATACATATTTGTGAGGCTTAACAATCAGCACTAGTTCACAGTCAGTGGAACACAATGCCTACTTTAGTTCTTTTTCTTTTTTTCATGCTAGTGACGTTAGTCACGCACACAGTCATTTCCCCATGAGTAACTAGTTATAAGCTGTAAATAGCACCACTAGCTCATATTCACAGTTAATGGAAAAATGTGTCTGCTTTAGTTCTATTTTATTATTTTTTATGTTATTCACACACACGGTGACTTACCTATCACCGTTACTAGTTACAAGCTGCAACTATATATGCAAGTTCTGCAAGTTCACTGTCACAATGATTGAAAGCTGTCTGCTGTGTTTATATTTTAGTAAATGTATTGCTCATAGTGACATAGTCACATTGATTGAAAAAGTATGCCTGCTCTACATGTATAACACAATTTAAACTTTATAAACCAAGTTCATAAACCATGTATTTCTTTTTACCCTTCTTGATGTTGCATTCTGAGTAAGGGGTACGTGACCAATACTGAAAGACCTCAAGGGGTACATAAGATTAAAAAGGTTGAGAAGCCCTGCTGTAGGCAATATCACTGGGCTCTGATGGTAAGCTCTGGACTCTGGAGGTTCACTTAAAGTAATCGTCCAGACCATTTCATCATTCCTGATTTTATGTAGTTATAGTATAGCCATTATCGAGTGTATCAACAATATGTTGTCACTTTTTGCATCCAGTCAGCCGTTTTTTTTTTAAATCCGCAATCAAAATCTGTAAATTCCCCGAGCTTCGAAAACGCTGCTGGCAACTGGCAGACGACGGCACCATGGCTCGGTGACGTCATTCCAGGCGCTTCCTCCCTCCCGCGCTTATAGAAATACATGTAAACCTAGGCAATAAACATAGTACTTGAAGAATTTTGGGTGTTTCTGATAGATTTTTTTTCCGATATGATATACACATGCATCCTTAATGGGTGCAGCAAGAAAGCTGTGCCTTTCCAGAGAAGTTTGTACACGTATCAGACCAATAGGCGAGAAATGTGTAAAAAATGTTGGTGCGTCGGACGGACGTTGGTGCGTTGGGGTGAAGGTAGGGAAACGGGGGTGGGTGTTGGTGGTGGGGGAAGGGGATGGGTGTTAGTAGTGGAGGAAGGGGATGGTTGTTAGTGGTAGGGGAAGGGAGTGGGTGTTGGTGGTGAGGGAAGGGGATGCGAGTTAGTGGTGGGGGAAGTGGGGGGATGTTGGTGGTGGGGGAAGAGGATGGATGTTGGTGGTGCGGGAAGAGGG
Organism: Chionoecetes opilio; assembly: GCA_016584305.1. NCBI lineage: Eukaryota > Metazoa > Arthropoda > Malacostraca > Decapoda > Majidae > Chionoecetes > Chionoecetes opilio. The sequence goes on along the minus strand of JACEEZ010022898.1, from coordinate 116,134 downwards.
TGGATGTTGGTGGTGGGGGAAGGGGATGGATGTTGTTGGTGGGGGAAGGGGGTGATGTTGGTGGTGGGGGAAGGGGATGGGTGTTAGAAGTGGAGATGTGGGTGGGAAAACTGGGAACGGAGGTGGGTGTTGGGGGATGTGGGTGGGGGAAGGGAATGGGTGTTGGAAGTGGGGATGTGGGTGGGAACAGGAGTGGGTGTTGTGGGATGTGGGTGGGTGTTAGGGATGATGTAGAGTGAATTATAGCAGATTCTTGAAGGACTCCAGCATCCCCCTCGCTCTCTCTCTCTCTCTCTCTCTCTCTCTCTCTCTCTCTCTCTCTCTCTCCTCTCTCTCTCTCTCTCTTCTCTCTCTCTCTTTCTCTCTCCTCTCTCTCTCTCTCTCTCTCTCTCGGTGAACACCTTCAATGACATCATCAATAATATTCGCGGGCCTGTTGGAGGGATGAAACATTTTTTCCCTGGCTTTTTTACAAAAGTCGTGTTTTTACGGAAATAAGGCATGGAAATGAATAATTTTTTGTGGATTAGGTGTTTTGAATGAACATTCAACATATTTATGCTAAGAAAAAATGGGTCTGGACGATTACTTTAAAGTAATCGTCCAGACCCATTTTTTCTTTGCATAATTATGTTGAATGTTCATTCAAAATACCTAATCCACAAAAAAAAATTCATTTTCACGCCTTATTTCCCTAAAAACATGACTTTTGTAAAAAGCGCGGGAAAAACAACAGCCACATTCCAGCCGTGGCGCGAAACTTGCTGGCGACGTCACACGAGTGAGCCTCCCAGCCTCGCCCGACACAGACACACAGAGACTCTGAGAAAAATTTAGTACTTGGGGAATTTTGGGTGCTTCTGGTATATTTTTTGTGCGACACGGCACATACTTGCATCCTGCATGGGCACGGCAAGAAAGCCGTGCCATTCCCGAGAGCTTAGCACCCATTAACAACCCACACGGCGACGAGATATGTGTGCAGACCTTTGGAGCGACGGGGAGCGGCTGGTAGTAGCCAGGGTACTGCAGCCCTCTAATCTCGGTGGCCTTGCACCTACCCGCCGCTCCCCGCCGCTGCACACATCTGCACACATATATCGTCGCCCCACAGTTTGCAAATGGGTGCTAAGCTCTCGGTAAAGGCACAGCCCCCACGCTGCACCCACACAGGATGCAAGTACATGCCACATCGCACAAAAAATAGATCAGAAACACCCAAAATTCCCCAAGTACTACATTTTTCTCAGAGTCTCCGCGCATATGTATCAGGCGGTGCTGGGAGGCTCCCTGTTGTGACGTCGCCGACCCATGGTGCGTCGTCTGCTGATAAACAGTTGTGTTTTGAGAGCACGGGGAATTTACAGATTTTGAATGCGGATCATTTAAAAACGGGTGACTGGATGCAAAATATGACAACATATTGTTGATATACTCGATCATGGCTATATTGTGACTGCATTAAATCAGGAATGATGAAATGGTCTGGACGATTACTTTAAGGGCTGCGATTGCCCTTCGCCCGTGGTGGCGCCACTGATCTATATAACATGGATCGCGGAAGCCTGGCTCAGCACTGGTTCCAACTGTCCGCCATCTTGTCGTAACCAAAACAAAGCCTTGTTTCTGCGGCTCGCGTTGCTGTCTATCTGGTGTTATCGCCTCGTCATGCCAAGTTGTGCTTGCTGTCTGGCTGTGTTATCACCTCGTCATGCCAAGCTGTGCTGCTATGTCCTGTACAAACAGACCAGGACCTGGAAGTGGCAAATCTTTCCACCTGTGAGTAACACCACACACACACACACGCACCCACCACACACACACACACCCACCCACACACCCACACACACACGCACGCACCCACCACACACCCACCCACACACCCACACCCACACACACCCACACACACCCAGACACCCACACCCACACCACACACACACCCACACCCACACCCACTCCCCACCCAGCCCATCCACTCTTAATCCATCTACCCACTCCAGTCATCCACCTACTAGTTAAAAAAAATATATAGGTGGATATGGTATACTTTTTTTTATATAGGTAGATATAGATATAAGTATATTTTTTTATACTTGTTAACAATTAGTGGGGAACGGAAGCAGACCTGAGTGCGGTTATGATACAAATGATCATATGATCATTTGTATCATAACCGCACTCAGGTCTGTTTCCGTTCCGCGCACTTCCTAATAAGCAGTGCTTGTTCTAATTGAGATAGCTTTATTTTGCGAAGAAAAAAAAAGGGAAAAAAAAGTATACCTTGTGGTTAAAGTAAGGTTAGGTTTCATTACAACCTATAAGGCTAGGTTAGGTTTCATTAAAACCTTTAAGGTTAGCTAGGTTAGGTTTCATTAAAACCTATAAGGTTAGGTTAGGTTTCATTAATATTATTTTTTTTTTTTTGGGGGGGGGGGGTTGCGCAAAATAAAACTATCTCCATTGCAACAAGCACCTATTGTAGACCAAGAAAAAATAGTTGATGTCTCTTAAAACGACCGCGAAACTCGTCCATTATTACCAAAAGTTGTTTCGTAGTCTAAATGAAACCATAGTCGTTTCGTACACTCAGCTCAGAGTTGAACTTGACTACTAGAGTTACGTAACGACACCAGGTATGTACGAAAATACTCAAAATCAGTGTACGAAACTAACTACTTTCAATTCAATATACCTAATTAAGAAAGGTTTTTTGATTAGGCCAAAGGTTTTTGATTAATTTAAACTTCCTGTAATCCCGAGAGTAGCTTCTATGGACCACTGTGGCCCGCGCCGTACCCGTGGCCGCGGCGGGTACGGGGCTGACGCCGTTATAGTGGACGAGAACTGCGCGTTCGCTCATTAGGTCAGACACACACACACTCGGTTGGTTCGCTTATTAGGTCTGTACACTGCACTCTTAGCCTCTCACTTTACCACATACACCACACCTGTCACTACACACTTGTACGGCCTCGCAACACACCTGTCACTACACACCTGTACGGCCTCGCAACACAACCTGTCATACACACCTGTACGGCCTCGCAAGACACCTGTCACTACACACCTGTACGGCCTCGCAACACACCTGTCACTACACACCTGTACGGCCTCGCAACACACCTGTCACTATAGGCTACACCTGTACGGCCTCGCAAGGCACCTGTCACTACACACCTGTACGGCCTCGCAACACACCTGTCACTACACACCTGTACGGCCTCGCAAGACACCTGTGACTACACACCTGTACGGCCTCCCCAACACACCTGTTGTCTGTGTATCACCGTAAATAAATGACTTGGAAGGTTCGACGATGCACTAGGTTGGAAGTTTAGTAGTAGTAGTAGTAGGTGTTAATAGTAGTTGTAGGTGGTAATAGTAGTAGTAGGTGGTAATAGTAGTAGTAGTAGTAGGTGTTAATAGTAGTAGTAGGTGGTAATATAGGCTATCACATGCCAGCAGCCAACACCCAGCCACTGCCTGGCCGGCCCATGTATTTGTTTTGGTATTTCAAGATGGCGGTGGTGACTTCAGTATCTCGGCCACAGCTAGCCCAGATCCGCGATCCATGTTATATAGATCAGTGGGTGGCGCAAGCATGCCATTAATATTGGCGCCTGTGATTAGAAGCTCATGCGGCCCCCCATGTGTCATTCGATGCACTCGCCGTCGAAGGAATGGTTAATGGGCAGCATGTGGGTCAAAACCAGTAAATAGTTTAACTATTAAACTTTTATGTACTGCAGGTTTGGATGTGGGTGTTCTTTGGCCACTCGACGATTGCAGAAAGATTTTGACACCTGGCGGGAAGCATATTCCCGTTTTCTGGAAGAGTATGTGGCGTTTACTCTTGAACACGTCGGGTTAAGTTACGGATAGGGAAGTCTAGGTTCTCCTGTGTAGAACGCGGTAATTTTATGTGGGAATCACAATGAGGGTATTTTCGAGAAAATCCTATGGTTAGTTTCGGTGCTACAGCCAAGCGTCATCACTCGGAAACCACATACTCGCATAGAGAACGGGAATATGCTGGCGGGAATCGAACCCGGAATACCGAGCTCGCCACTTGCTGGCGCAGCGCTAACCATCTTAATTTTTATATCGCAATGTTGAAAGAATTCTGAACTAGATGATGAATGATTATATTCATCCTCTCCCTTTTGTGCCTTTCTTGCATTCCTCGCCCTTCCCCCCCACCCCCTCCTATTTCTCTGGTTATTGGTGGAATACATCTATCCACAGTGGCAGTGTTGCCTGTGAGCTGTACATCAAATTCAACAACATATTCTTGAGAATTTCAGCCACATAGTAAGGCTAGAATGATACCGTAGCCTGCCATTGAATTGTACGTTCTCTTGAAAAATTAAGAAAACAGTTATTGTAAAGGGGAGACCTTGCTGAAAAATCATCCTGGCATTTGTAATGAAATGCCTTTGGTATATGAGGCATGATGATTATATGATGATTGTCTTGAAGATGTTTAACTTGAACTCCCAGTTGAGGCAGGAAAGCTATCATCCCTAATCTGAAGGAGTATTCAACGCGTGCATTCCGCGAGCTGCTCAGATCAGTGTTGTAGGTCTCGAGACTGGTCTTGGTCTCGAGACCGGTCTCGAGACCAGTTTGATTTGGTCTTGGTCTTGGTCTCGTTTGATGTGGTCTTGGTCTTGATCTTGGTCTCGAAGCTTCTGGTCTCGGAGTTTGGCTCGATAGACCAGGTCGAGACCAGGGTTAAAAAGTGCATCGCGGCGTGGGGAAGGTTGGAATGTATTATCATACACGGAGAAAAATCATGACTGTTTCGATTCACGGCGCGCCATACAGCGTTGTACTGTCTATAGATACTGCCTGACTAGCTCTACGGTGATGCTGCATGAGCTGAGCCTTGCGAGCGCTGATAGAGTGCGTGCGAGTCGAGAGAACATGCATGACGTGGCCATTCTCGCAGTGATAATCTCCGTTTGCACGCACGCATGTTTGCAGCTCTGTTCACCTCCGTGTACTTCATATATGTGTAGGCCTGTGCAATCCCCGCACCCTTCGTACACGTACACCACAGGTTTAGCTAGCTCGCTTGGAAAACGTAACCACACAAATTGCTATTTTCCTATGTTTGTTTCTTCATGCCAACGAAGCAATGAAAGAAGAAATATTTGACCTAGATGTTCAGTTGTTCACATATATTAAATTTTGTAAATATATTTCCTCCCTTATACGTTACCCTTACCCCCCTTCTACCAGAGCTCGTTAGTCGTTACATCGAGCACATCTGGCAGCAGGGTTGCCAGGTGCACAAACCACAAAATATACTTTTGGCATTCACACTTTACTTTTTTGGCATTTTCAATTTTTCATCATAAGAAAATGAAATTCAATTGACGACTATTTCTTGCAAATTCCAAAATTTGTTGAGTAATTTCTGGCAAGAAATACAATAATTGGCAGGACCTGGCAACTCTGTCTGTCAGTGACGTCGGACAGTGAGGTGTAGGTACTGGACTAGTCTCGCTTAGTTTCCGTTCGCAAACCGGAATGAGTAATCATGTCGGCATCTTCAGCAGTTATCAAATTTGCGTTCAAGGACCACAAGGAGTTTTTTTTATAAGAAACACGGGAACTAGAAGCACACAGCAGTTTGTACTTTCTGCAAGCAAAGCATCACGTCACGAACAAGGCTGGCACGACTTCGGCTTTAATCAAGCACTTGCGGCGATCCCATCCGAACAACTTAGCACAATACCATTTAGGTAGTATTTACGCAGTAGGCTACAGACCAAAAACATTCAGATAATAGTCATATTTATAAAAAATATGTTTATATGCCTGTTCTTGGTCTTGGTCTGTTTCGGAGGGTCTTGGTCTTGGTCTTGGTCTCGGAGGGCTGGTCTTGGTCTCGGAAAGTCTGGTCTTGGTCTTGGTCTCAGAGGGTCTGGTCTTGGCTACAACACCAGGGCTCAGATGTTGAAGAGCAGTACACGCAACTGTGATAATGATTTTGAGGTAAGTATTGTTACTGATACACTTCTTAGTAATTATGTCAGTTGTAAAACATCTTAGATATATTTACATATATGCTCCTCTAAAATACTGGGAGAGGGAAACTGTCATGATGTCATCTGTGCTGGGGCCAGATCCAGCAAAAAAGTGTAAGTCAAGCGGTGTAAGTATGGTGTAAATGCTACTCCGGCGCAACCCTCGCCCCCCTCTTGCGCCGAGTCTGTTTGAATAATCCGCCGAGATGGACTTGAGCCGGGCGCAAGGAGGAGTATCTCGGAGTATCTCCACAGAGACAGCTGATTGGCTGGCGAATACATTGACGTCATCCTCGCTAATAGCGAATCACAGCAGTGTTTATATTATCTATTCAGATCTATCAGCCAATCACAAGGCTGTCACGTGATAAATAATGTTTACAAACATTAATCAGCTGATTACTCAGCTGGCATCTGGGTTGACACAACAAATCGATGTATCATGTTTAAAGCGATAAGGAAGGGTTTGATGATGATGATTGAAGAATTTCGTCAGTTATTGACGCAGCTGAGATAGATCTCTGCTGTAACCAGACAGCTCTCTCGCAGACTACCCCGAGCAGAGAGCTGTCTGCTAGTGCTTATAGTGTTGGCCGAAGCCAGCACCCCGGGAGGCGGGTTACAAACCCCCCGGCTAACACCCGGTACCCATTCACTGCTGGGTGGACAGGGGCTCGGGTTTTAAGGAAACAGCCCAACTGTTTCCGCTCCACCCGGGGATCGAACCTAGGACTTACAAATTGTGAACCGAGTGTGCTTCCCTACACTAAGGGGATACAGTTGATTCGGGCCGCCAGTTGAATCAGGCCGCCATATTAAATGCATACTGGACGAGAGTTCTGTCGTTTGGCCGATTTTTTTCTTGCCAATAGGTGTNAATTCAGTTTCAAATGAACTGTTTGCATTCGGGAAGAATATGCGACTTATCAGAAGATATCAAGCATCAAGTTATTGCGGAAATCAAGGAAGCTCCTCTAGGCATATTTGCAATTCAACTTGATGAATCAACTGACAATCATCTTGTGCCCAGCTGCTTGCCTACACGAGGTATATAAAAGACTCAGACTTTAAAGAAGAGTTTTTATTTTGTCACCCTCTGGAATCTACAACGACGGGAGCAGACATCTTTGAAGCTGTGTCCAGCTTTTTTGAAAAAGAAGGGCTTTCTTGGGCAAATATGGTGAGATGTACAACAGATGGTGCCCCTGCAATGATAGGCTGTCGGTCTGAATTCCAAGCAAGGGTGAAATCAGCCAACCCCAACGCAAGCAAGATGCATTGTATGATTCACCGCTACGCATTAGCTTGAAGACCTTACCTCCAGACCTCAAAACCATACTTGACGATGTAGCAGCCATGGTCAACTTTATTGAAAACAGTCCGTTGAACACAAGGAGGGCGTCTTTTGAGTCAGGAACTTAATGCTGAGGAAGAGTCACTCCTTTTTCATACAGAAGTAAGATGGCTATCGAGGGGTAACGTAGTGGCTCGAGTTGCGACATCAAAGGAGGAGCTGAAAGAATTCTTTGACAGGAAGGAGAAAGAAAAAACAAAGAAGTTTGTCAACAAGCTGTCAGATAACAGATGGTCACGAAGCTGGCTTATCTCAATGATATATTTTCTCGCATCAACGCAGTCAACAGATCACTTCAAGGTTACTCAGCAACTGTGATTGATTTTGTCGACAAGCTGCGAGCTTTTCAAATGAAACTCAAACTTTGGCAAGAAAAAGTCCAAGCGGGTTGGTATGACGTTTTTGAGAATATGAGTGACAGCTTGTCAGCTCTGTGTAAAGATGATGTGGATGAGGTCAGTGTTCTCATTCAGAAGCACTTGGTTTCTCTCAGTCAAGAGTTGGATAACTATTTTCCTGATATCACACAGACTTAGATTGCCAACCTCATTCGAAATCCATTGAAGATGGACTCTAGATCACTTCCAGATGAATTACAAGACGAATTCGTTGACATTGTCAATGACTCAACTGCAAAAGATTCTTTCGATAGTTTGTCATTGACAAGATTCTGGTCAACAATGGCGAGTTCTTACCCTACTTTAGCAAAGAAATGTCTACGGAACCTCCTGATGTTTCCTTTTACATACCGCTGTGAGCAGGGATTCTCAGCACTGTGCTTGATTAAAAACAAGTTACGTTCACGTCTGGCAGTCAAAGACGACATAAGAGTGGCTCTTTCAAAGACTGTGCCGAGGATTGACTTGTTGGTAACAAAGAAACAGGCCCAACCATCTCACTGAATGATTATATATTTTCATGCAAGTCATACACAGTGACTTCTCTATGAGTGAGTAACTAGTAACACTAGCTACAAGTAACTAGTTACAAGTAACACTAGCTACAAGTAACTAGTTATTGGTAGCACTAGCTCACAGTCATACCGATTTGAAAAATACGTTTACTTTAGTTCTATTTGAGTTTTTTTTTATGCTTATCACACACAGTGACTTCCCTGTATGTGAGTAAGTAACTAGTTACTAATACATATTTGTGAGGCTTAACAATCAGCACTAGTTCACAGTCAGTGGAACACAATGCCTACTTTAGTTCTTTTTCTTTTTTTCATGCTAGTGACGTTAGTCACGCACACAGTCATTTCCCCATGAGTAACTAGTTATAAGCTGTAAATAGCACCACTAGCTCATATTCACAGTTAATGGAAAAATGTGTCTGCTTTAGTTCTATTTTATTATTTTTTATGTTATTCACACACACGGTGACTTACCTATCACCGTTACTAGTTACAAGCTGCAACTATATATGCAAGTTCTGCAAGTTCACTGTCACAATGATTGAAAGCTGTCTGCTGTGTTTATATTTTAGTAAATGTATTGCTCATAGTGACATAGTCACATTGATTGAAAAAGTATGCCTGCTCTACATGTATAACACAATTTAAACTTTATAAACCAAGTTCATAAACCATGTATTTCTTTTTACCCTTCTTGATGTTGCATTCTGAGTAAGGGGTACGTGACCAATACTGAAAGACCTCAAGGGGTACATAAGATTAAAAAGGTTGAGAAGCCCTGCTGTAGGCAATATCACTGGGCTCTGATGGTAAGCTCTGGACTCTGGAGGTTCACTTAAAGTAATCGTCCAGACCATTTCATCATTCCTGATTTTATGTAGTTATAGTATAGCCATTATCGAGTGTATCAACAATATGTTGTCACTTTTTGCATCCAGTCAGCCGTTTTTTTTTTAAATCCGCAATCAAAATCTGTAAATTCCCCGAGCTTCGAAAACGCTGCTGGCAACTGGCAGACGACGGCACCATGGCTCGGTGACGTCATTCCAGGCGCTTCCTCCCTCCCGCGCTTATAGAAATACATGTAAACCTAGGCAATAAACATAGTACTTGAAGAATTTTGGGTGTTTCTGATAGATTTTTTTTCCGATATGATATACACATGCATCCTTAATGGGTGCAGCAAGAAAGCTGTGCCTTTCCAGAGAAGTTTGTACACGTATCAGACCAATAGGCGAGAAATGTGTAAAAATGTTGTGGTGCGTCGGACGGACGTTGGTGCGTTGGGGTGAAGGTAGGGAAACGGGGGTGGGTGTTGGTGGTGGGGGAAGGGGATGGTGTGTTAGTAGTGGAGGAAGGGGATGGTTGTTAGTGGTAGGGAAGGGAGTGGGTGTTGGTGGTGAGGGAAGGGGATGCGAGTTAGTGGTGGGGGAAGTGGGGGGGATGTTGGTGGTGGGGAAGAGGATGGATGTTGGTGGTGTGCGGGAAGAGGGTGGATGTTGGTGGTGGGGAAGGGGATGGATGTTGGGGGTGGGGGAAGGGGTGGATGTTGGTGGTGGGGGAAGGGGATGGGTGTTAGAAGTGGAGATGTGGGTGGGAAACTGGGAACGGAGGGGGGTGTTGGGGGATGTGGGTGGGGGAAGGGAATGGGTGTTGGAAGTGGGGATGTGGGTGGGAACAGGAGTGGGTGTTGTATTGTGGGTGTGGGTGGTGTGTTTAGGGATATGTAAGGTGAATTCCTCGCAGATTCTTGAAGCCTCCGCATCCCCCTTCGCTCTCTCTCTCTCTTCTCTCTCTCTCTTCTCTCCTCTCTCTCTCTCTCTCTCTCTCTCTCTCTCTTCTCCCCCTCTCTCTCTCTCTCTCTCGGTGAACACCTTCAATGACATCATCAATAATATTCGCGGCCTGTTGGAGGGATGAAACATTTTTTCCCTGGCTTTTTTACAAAAGTCGTGTTTTTACGGAAATAAGGCATGGAAATGAATAATTTTTTGTGGATTAGGTTTTTGAATGAACATTCAACATATTTATGCTAAGAAAAATGGGTCTGGACGATACTTTAAAGTAATCGTCCAGACCCATTTTTTCTTTGCATAATTATGTTGAATGTTCATTCAAATACCTAATCCACAAAAAAAAATTCATTTTCACGCCTTATTTCCCTAAAAACATGACTTTTGTAAAAAGCGGGGGGAAAAAACAACAGCCCATTCCAGCCGTGGCGCGAAACTTGCTGGCGACGTCACACGAGTGAGCCTCCCAGCCCCGCCCGACACAGACACACGAGAGACTCTGAGAAAAATTTAGTACTTGGGGATTTTGGGTGCTTCTTGTATATTTTTTGTGCGACACGGCACATACTTGCATCCTGCATGGGCACGGCAAGAAAGCCGTGCCATTCCCGAGAGCTTAGCACCCATTAACACCCACACGGCGACGAGATATGTGTGCAGACCTTTGGAGCGACGGGGAGCGGGTGGTAGTAGCCAGGGTACTGCAGCCCTCTAATCTCGGTGGCCTTGCACCTACCCGCCGCTCCCCGCCGCTGCACACATCTGCACACATATATCGTCGCCCCACAGTTTGCAAATGGGTGCTAAGCTCTCGGTAAAGGCACAGCCCCCACGCTGCACCCACACAGGATGCAAGTACATGCCACATCGCACAAAAAATAGATCAGAAACACCCAAAATTCCCCAAGTACTACATTTTTCTCAGAGTCTCCGCGCATATGTATCAGGCGGTGCTGGGAGGCTCCCTGTTGTGACGTCGCCGACCCATGGTGCGTCGTCTGCTGATAAACAGTTGTGTTTTGAGAGCACGGGGAATTTACAGATTTTGAATGCGGATCATTTAAAAACGGGTGACTGGATGCAAAATATGACAACATATTGTTGATATACTCGATCATGGCTATATTGTGACTGCATTAAATCAGGAATGATGAAATGGTCTGGACGATTACTTTAAGGGCTGCGATTGCCCTCGCCCGTGGTGGCGCCACTGATCTATATAACATGGATCGCGGAAGCCTGGCTCAGCACTGGTTCCAACTGTCCGCCATCTTGTCGTAACCAAAACAAAGCCTTGTTTCTGCGGCTCGCGTTGCTGTCTATCTGGTGTTATCGCCTCGTCATGCCAAGTTGTGCTTGCTGTCTGGCTGTGTTATCACCTCGTCATGCCAAGCTGTGCTGCTATGTCCTGTACAAACAGACCAGGACCTGGAAGTGGCAAATCTTTCCACCTGTGAGTAACACCACACACACACACACGCACCCACCACACACACACACACCCACCACACACACCCACACACACACGCACGCACCCACCACACACCCACCCACACACCCACACCCACACACACCCACACACACCCAGACACCCACACCCACACCACACACACACCCACACCCACACCCACTCCCCACCCAGCCCATCCACTCTTAATCCATCTACCCACTCCAGTCATCCACCTACTAGTTAAAAAAAATATATAGGTGGATATGGTATACTTTTTTTTATATAGGTAGATATAGATATAAGTATATTTTTTTATACTTGTTAACAATTAGTGGGGAACGGAAGCAGACCTGAGTGCGGTTATGATACAAATGATCATATGATCATTTGTATCATAACCGCACTCAGGTCTGTTTCCGTTCCGCGCACTTCCTAATAAGCAGTGCTTGTTCTAATTGAGATAGCTTTATTTTGCGAAGAAAAAAAAAGGGAAAAAAAAGTATACCTTGTGGTTAAAGTAAGGTTAGGTTTCATTACAGCCTATAAGGCTAGGTTAGGTTTCATTAAAACCTTTAAGGTTAGCTAGGTTAGGTTTCATTAAAACCTATAAGGTTAGGCTAGGTTTCATTAATATTATTTTTTTTTTTTTGGGGGGGGGGTTGCGCAAAATAAAACTATCTCCATTGCAACAAGCACCTATTGTAGACCAAGAAAAAATAGTTGATGTCTCTTAAAACGACCGCGAAACTCGTCCATTATTACCAAAAGTTGTTTCGTAGTCTAAATGAAACCATAGTCGTTTCGTACACTCAGCTCAGAGTTGAACTTGACTACTAGAGTTACGTAACGACACCAGGTATGTACGAAAATACTCAAAATCAGTGTACGAAACTAACTACTTTCAATTCAATATACCTAATTAAGAAAGGTTTTTTGATTAGGCCAAAGGTTTTTGATTAATTTAAACTTCCTGTAATCCCCGAGAGTAGCTTCTATGGACCACTGTGGCCCGCGCCGTACCCGTGGCCGCGGCGGTACGGGGCTGACGCCGTTATAGTGGACGAGAACTGCGCGTTCGCTCATTAGGTCAGACACACACACACTCGGTGGTTCGCTTATTAGGTCTGTACACTGCACTCTTAGCCTCTCACTTTACCACATACACCACACCTGTCACTACACACTTGTACGGCCTCGCACACACCTGTCACTACACACTGTACGGCCTCGCAACACACCTGTCACTACACACCTGTACGGCCTCGCAAGACACCTGTCACTACACACCTGTACGGCCTCGCAACACACCTGTCACTACACACCTGTACGGCCTCGCAACACACCTGTCACTATAGGCTACACCTGTACGGCCTCGCAAGGCACCTGTCACTACACACCTGTACGGCCTCGCAACACACCTGTCACTACACACCTGTACGGCCTCGCAAGACACCTGTGACTACACACCTGTACGGCCTCGCAACACACCTGTTGTCTGTGTATCACCGTAAATAAATGACTTGGAAGGTTCGACGATGCACTAGGTTGGAAGTTTAGTAGTAGTAGTAGTAGGTGTTAATAGTAGTTGTAGGTGGTAATAGTAGTAGTAGGTGGTAATAGTAGTAGTAGTAGTAGGTGTTAATAGTAGTAGTAGGTGGTAATATAGGCTATCACATGCCAGCAGCCAACACCCAGCCACTGCCTGGCCGGCCCATGTATTTGTTTTGGTTATTTCAAGATGGCGGCTGGTGACTTCAGTATCTCGGCCACAGCTAGCCCAGATCCGCGATCCATGTTATATAGATCAGTGGGTGGCGCAAGCATGCCATTAATATTGGCGCCTGTGATTAGAAGCTCATGCGGCCCCCCATGTGTCATTCGATGCACTCGCCGTCGAAGGAATGGTTAATGGGCAGCATGTGGGTCAAAACCAGTAAATAGTTTAACTATTAAACTATATAGTACTGCAGGTTTGGATGTGGGTGTTCTTTGGCCACTCGACGATTGCAGAAAGATTTTGACACCTGGCGGGAAGCATATTCCCGTTTTCTGGAAGAGTATGTGGCGTTTACTCTTGAACACGTCGGGTTAAGTTACGGATAGGGAAGTCTAGGTTCTCCTGTGTAGAACGCGGTAATTTTATGTGGGAATCACAATGAGGGTATTTTCGAGAAAATCCTATGGTTAGTTTCGGTGCTACAGCCAAGCGTCATCACTCGGAAACCACATACTCGCATAGAGAACGGGAATATGCTGGCGGGAATCGAACCCGGAATACCGAGCTCGCCACTTGCTGGCGCAGCGCTAACCATCTTAATTTTTATATCGCAATGTTGAAAGAATTCTGAACTAGATGATGAATGATTATATTCATCCTCTCCCTTTTGTGCCTTTCTTGCATTCCTCGCCCTTCCCCCCCACCCCCCTCCTATTTCTCTGGTTATTGGTGGAATACATCTATCCACAGTGGCAGTGTTGCCTGTGAGCTGTACATCAAATTCAACAACATATTCTTGAGAATTTCAGCCACATAGTAAGGCTAGAATGATACCGTAGCCTGCCATTGAATTGTACGTTCTCTTGAAAAATTAAGAAAACAGTTATTGTAAAGGGGAGACCTTGCTGAAATATCATCCTGGCATTTGTAATGAAATGCCTTTGGTATATGAGGCATGATGTACTTATATGATGATTGTCTTGAAGATGTTAACTTGAACTCCCAGTTGAGGCAGGAAAGCTATCATCCCTAATCTGAAGGAGTATTCAACGCGTGCATTCCGCGAGCTGCTCAGATCAGTGTTGTAGGTCTCGAGACTGGTCTTGGTCTCGAGACCGGTCTCGAGACCAGTTTGATTTGGTCTTGGTCTTGGTCTCGTTTGATGTGGTCTTGGTCTTGATCTTGGTCTCGAAGCTTCTGGTCTCGGAGTTTGGCTCGATAGACCAGGTCGAGACCAGGGTTAAAAAGTGCATCGCGGCGTGGGGAAGGTTGGAATGTATTATCATACACGGAGAAAAATCATGACTGTTTCGATTCACGGCGCGCCATACAGCGTTGTACTGTCTATAGATACTGCCTGACTAGCTCTACGGTGATGCTGCATGAGCTGAGCCTTGCGAGCGCTGATAGAGTGCGTGCGAGTCGAGAGAACATGCATGACGTGGCCATTCTCGCAGTGATAATCTCCGTTTGCACGCACGCATGTTTGCAGCTCTGTTCACCTCCGTGTACTTCATATATGTGTAGGCCTGTGCAATCCCCGCACCCTTCGTACACGTACACCACAGGTTTAGCTAGCTCGCTTGGAAAAACGTAACCACACAAATTGCTATTTTCCTATGTTTGTTTCTTCATGCCAACGAAGCAATGAAAGAAGAAATATTTGACCTAGATGTTCAGTTGTTCACATATATTAAATTTGTAAATATATTTCCTCCCTTATACGTTACCTTACCCCCCTTCTACCAGAGCTCGTTAGTCGTTACATCGAGCACATCTGGCAGCAGGGTTGCCAGGTGCACAAACCACAAAATATACTTTTGGCATTCACACTTTACTTTTTTGGCATTTTCAATTTTTCATCATAAGAAAATGAAATTCAATTGACGACTATTTCTTGCAAATTCCAAAATTTGTTGAGTAATTTCTGGCAAGAAATACAATAATTGGCAGGACCTGGCAACTCTGTCTGTCAGTGACGTCGGACAGTGAGGTGTAGGTACTGGACTAGTCTCGCTTAGTTTCCGTTCGCAAACCGAATGAGTAATCATGTCGGCATCTTCAGCAGTTATCAAATTTGCGTTCAAGGACCACAAGGAGTTTTTTTTATAAGAAACACGGGAACTAGAAGCACACAGCAGTTTGTACTTTCTGCAAGCAAAGCATCACGTCACGAACAAGGCTGGCACGACTTCGGCTTTAATCAAGCACTTGCGGCGATCCCATCCGAACAACTTAGCACAATACCATTTAGGTAGTATTTACGCAGTAGGCTACAGACCAAAAACATTCAGATAATAGTCATATTTATAAAAATATGTTTATATGCCTGTTCTTGGTCTTGGTCTGTTTCGGAGGGTCTTGGTCTTGGTCTTGGTCTGCGGAGGGCTGGTCTTGGTCTCGGAAAGTCTGGTCTTGGTCTTGGTCTCAGAGGGTCTGGTCTTGGCTACAACACCAGGGCTCAGATGTTGAAGAGCAGTACACGCAACTGTGATAATGATTTTGAGGTAAGTATTGTTACTGATACACTTCTTAGTAATTATGTCAGTTGTAAACATCTTAGGATATATTTACATATATGCTCCTCTAAAATACTGGGAGAGGGAAACTGTCATGATGTCATCTGTGCTGGGGCCAGATCCAGCAAAAAAGTGTAAGTCAAGCGGTGTAAGTATGGTGTAAATGCTACTCCGGCGCAACCTCGCCCCCTCTTGCGCCGAGTCTGTTTGAATAATCCGCCGAGATGGACTGAGCGCGGGCGCAAGGAGAGTATCTCGAGTATCTCCACAGAGACAGCTGATTGGCTGGCGAATACATTGACGTCATCCTCGCTAATAGCGAATCACAGCAGTGTTTATATTATCTATTCAGATCTATCAGCCAATCACAAGGCTGTCACGTGATTAAATAATGTTTACACACTTAATCAGCTGATTACTCAGCTGGCATCTGGGTTGACACAACAAATCGATGTATCATGTTTAAAGCGATAAGGAAGGGTTTGATGATGATGATTGAAGAATTTCGTCAGTTATTGACGCAGCTGAGATAGATCTCTGCTGTAACCAGACAGCTCTCTCGCAGACTACCCCGAGCAGAGAGCTGTCTGCTAGTGTTTATAGTGTTGGCCGAAGCCAGCACCCCGGGAGGCGGGTTACAAACCCCCCGGCTAACACCCGGTACCCATTCACTGCTGGGTGGACAGGGGCTCGGGTTTTAAGGAAACAGCCCAACTGTTTCCGCTCCACCCGGGGATCGAACCTAGGACTTACAAATTGTGAACCGAGTGTGCTTCCCCTACACTAAGGGGATACAGTTGATTCGGGCCGCCAGTTGAATCAGGCCGCCTATATTAAATGCATACTGGACGAGAGTTTCGTGGTCGTTTTCAGAGACACCGACTATTTTTTCTTGGCCTACAATAGGTGCTTGTTCTAACGGAGATAGTTTTATTTTGCGCAAAAAAAAAAAAAAAAAAAATATGAAAAAAATTAAACTTAACCTAACCTTATAGGTTTTAATGAAACCTAACCTAACCTTAACCATAAAGTATACCTTTCTTTTTTTTTTATGGGTTTGCGCAAAATAAAACTATCCATTAGAACAAGCCCCTATTGTAGGCCAAGAAAAAAAAATCGGGTGTCTCTGAAAACGACCGTTAAACTGCCCTGTCTTCTGGGTATGCATGCTACTATACTATAGTTTTATTTTGCGCAAAAAAAAAAAAAAAAAAAAAAAAAAAAAAAAATGAAAAAAATTAAACTTAACCTAACCTTATAGGTTTTAATGAAACCTAACCTAACCTTATAGGTTTTAATGAAACCTAACCTAACCTTAACCACAAAGTATACCCTTTTTTTTTTTTATGGGTTTGCGCAAAATAAAACTATCTCCATTAGAACAAGCCCCTATTGTAGGCCAAGAAGAAAAAAATCGGGTATCTCTGAAAACGACCGTTAAACTGCCCTGTCTGCTGGGTATGCATGCTACTATAGGCGGCCCGAATCAACGGTACCCCACTAAGGAGTACCATTGACAGTACAGATTGACCAGAAATAAACAATTTGGAGGCAATAAATTAGGGCGCAGACATCCTGATTGACTTTTAATAAATATTTCTAGGGCAATAATGGGCCAGCCATCCTGATTAACCTAATCATTCAGGGACAAAAAGGGGCAGACATCATGGTTGACCATATAATCATATAATTCAAGGGCGTTAAGAGGCAGACATTCTGAGTGACCTAGTCGTATCATTCAGGGATAATGAGAACGGTACCTGGTACTTTCGTCTACCGAAATTCTCGTCCTGACACAATCCGGGAACTCTCGCCGAAGGTAATGGTTAGGTTAGTAGGATATTAAGGGAAAGATACCGGTAAAAATGAACGAGGACTGCGCGGTCATTTTCTGAAACACTGACTAGATTTTCCTTGCCTAAAATTAGTTCTTTTGGTAAAAATGGACGAGGACTGCACGGTCATTTTCTGAGACACTGACTAGTTTTTCCTTGGGTAAAATTAGTGCTTTTGATAAAAATGGACGAGGACTGCGCAGTCATTTTCTGAAACACTGACTAGATTTTCCTTGCCTAAAATTAGTGCTTTTGGTAAAAATGGACGAGGATTGCGCGGTCATTTTCTGAGACACTGACTAGTTTTTCCGGTAAATTTCTAGTGTTTGCCCATACTCTCCCACTAACCTCCAAGCAAGTTTGGGCACCTGTGGGAATGCGGGGTTTTCGGGTGGGGAGCAAATAATGCGTCGGAGACACGTAATTTAAGAATTGTGTAGAGGAGACAAACTGCCTAGATCTAAAGTAATTTCCTTATATCTAGAGAAATTTGCCTAACCAAAATTAACCTAACCTAGCGGGGGGCTTGACCCACCGATAAACTAACCTAACCTAACCTAAATCTAACCAAATCTAACCTAACCTAACCAGATCTAACCTAACCTAACCAAATATAACCTACCCTAATCAATAATACCCTAACCAAACCTCCTATATGGTTGGGGGGCCTCTGGAAGGGGAGGTTGTGTCTGTACGAGTATTAGTCTAAGACAACTATATCATTTCTACAATATGTATATAAGTTTGGTAAAATTCTAGTGTTTGCCCATACTCTCCCACTTCCCCCAAACAAGTTGGGCACCTGTGGGAATGCGGGGTTTTTCGGTGGGGGAACAAATTATGCGTCGGAAACACGTAATTTAAGAGTTGTTTAGGGGGTTAAAATTCCCTAGATCTAGGGTAATTTCCTTATATCTAGAGAAATTTGCCTAACCAAAATTAACCTAACCTAGCGGGGGGTTAGACCCACTGATAACCAAACCTAACCTAACCAAATCTAACCTAACCTAACCTAACCTAATCTAACCTAACCTAACCTCCTAGCGGGGGGGGTTGGGGGGGTTCTCAACACTTCAGTCATCATTCTGTGAGGATCGTCAGGTTCACACGTCTCTGGACTCTGAAGAAATCCAATGAATTTTCCCTAAATCTAGAGAATTTTTTGTATTTCCATAACTCAAAAAATATGTGGTTGCGACGCATATTTTGTACCCCAGCCATATATCCTGCATTTCCCCAGGTCCCCAAGCTTGTTTTGGGGGAGAGGGGGGAGTATGGGCAAACACTAGAATAATACCATAAGTTTTAAAGGTTACGCGGAAGTGCATTAATACTGTACAGTATACTAAACAAAAAATAATATAGAAAACGCATGTGGTAATGGCGGTAGTGACCGCGCAGTTATCGTCCATTATAACTGAAACACCAACCGAGAAGTCTTGCCGACATAAAAGTTTTCGGCGAGTTCCACTTGTAATAGGTGCAAATGAAAGAATAAAAGGTATTTCGTTATTGGACAAGTTTTTCGCTTGTCCCAAAATAATTTAAAACTACACTTCAATACAATACATGGACATTGGTTACGTAACATGTCAAAACCCCAGACTCCCCCAATCACTAAACTAACCCCCGATATTCGGTCCCTGAATTCACAAACACGGGTAAAAGCTGTTTAAATATATAGATTGGGTACTGTTATGTTAATAAATAAACTTGTAACTGTCGCTTAATAGGAACTCTCGCCGACGTAAAAAAAATGGAACATTCTCCGACGGTGGCGAGCATGCCTTCCGTTCGGGGACTGTACCATTAAAGGCTAGCAAAGGTGACCTAACTACCATGCTTCTGGGGCAATGAGGGTCAAGCGTCCTGAGTGACCTAGCCATAGTGCAAGGTCACTGAGGGGCAGGCATCAGAACAAAAGTTTTATTCTCAAAAACGTCCAAATTACGATATAGTGAAACAACATTAATCTAGCCGCGGGATGCCAGGCTCGCCTCGTCCCACAACAATTCTGCTCACAGGACTCTGCTAGTGGTCTAAAAAACTGGTGCTGCCCAATAACGAACTAATACGACAAAAACACCGAAGGCAGTCCCTACACGGCTGAGGCGGCCTCCCACCAAGGCTTGTATCTCCTAAACATTTGTAAACACACGCCGCTGCCGACTACCAATAGGCTTATATTTCAATCCTTACCTCGGTGGTAACGTCTATTAGGCATAATAAATGACATTTTATTTATATATATGAGATACACCTTCTCTACACCTCCTCATCGAGGTGGTGTAAATCTACGCCATAATATTGGCCCTGTGACGTCACGGAAATGGAGTAAGTACGCTTGCTGGATCCAGCCAGGGAGGGTTGGCGCAGACTTGCACCTTCTTCTTCTTTCAGGTGAGGAGCTAAACCGCGGTTTTCACCCGGTTCAAAGCCTAATTTCCGGCTGGCTCCCTCAGGGCTTGTATGAGGCCCTAACTCTCTGCTCTTTTTTCCCAAGCCTTTTCTAAAAATACTTTAACCCCTTCGATGATTCTTCTATTTGTATCCTGTACCCTACTCAAACCTAAAAGAAATTCCATTATCCCATCTATGTTGCCCTCTGCCACTCTATCCCACTGATCCCCGCCTACCTCCCGTGCCACTATTGCTATAAGCCGCTCTCTTTCCTCATCATACCTTGGACACATTAATACCAGGTGATCTACAGTTTCATCTAGTCTACCCATACACATTTGACATATCTTGCTTCCTTCGTTTGCCCATCTATATGTTCTACTATTGACCTCCAGAGATTTAGTCCTTGCTTTAAATATTAAACTACTCCCCAAGCTACCATCATAAAAGACCTCACACTTTGGTGTGGTCTTCCCCTTGTACCAAGTCAGAGAACTCTTACCCTCCATCCTCTGTCTCCACATCTCCCTGCCCTGCCTCTGAACTTGGTCTTTCACCTTTCGCTTTAACTCCCCCTCACTAGACTGGTGTATCCTATCTGTGAAACCCTGTAACCCACATTTCCTCTCCCACCGTCTGCTTGATCTATCCCATTTACTACTCTGTCCTATCCACTCATAACTTTTCGAGCCCACCTGTTTTCATCCATTTTTCTAAGCCTGATTTTGTAATTAAGCACTGACTTTCCTATTCTCTCCGCAAAGGTACTCCACCCTGCCTCTCCCCTGATCGCCTCCACTGCTGGGGTAGGGGTAAAGTCTGGCGTTGTGACGTCATCGATTTGGCGCAGATGTAGCTCCTGATCCAAGAAAGTTTTCGAAAGAGGAGTATCTCAGACTTACACTGACATACACCGGCGTATGTGTTTGCTGGATCTGGCCCCTGATCAACAGTGTCATGGCGGAGCGACAGGTAAACAGAGATCTCGGCTCCCCAAGCCAACGCGGGGACTCCACATTAACAACAGTTCGGGGATCCTAATTTCACAGGCTGGCCAAGTCCTGAGGCCGCACAGTGACTCAGGAAGGAAGGTGAGAGCCAACAGAGGAGAGGGAAGGTTGTACTTGAAAAAGAAGACATGAAATGAAAAATACTTAATTAATTCGTTACTTAATGTAGTTTTCCAGTGCCATGTTGCTAAGGATCCCCATGACCCCCCCAATATCGTCAATATCAATTAATAAAAGTACAGGACCTAGCACAGCCCTGCGGTGCACCACTTAAAATATCTCGCCAGCTTGATGCTTTACACTTTGGTAAAATTTCGGTTGTGGGCATTCACCGATTTCGAGGCCGAAACTTCGTTTTCCTGAATAGTTTTAAAAATAAAATTCTAGAGTCCTTTCCCGCCCTTATTAGTGGGCTTTTTTTTCTCCGGACCTTCACAGATCCCTTCAGATATCTCTAAAACGTAATTATAAAGTGGGGGAGAGATAATTTTTTTTTTTTTAAATACTAACCTAACTTGGTAAAATTCTAGTTCTTTCTCGCCCTTAGGTCTCGCTAGGAGGTTATTGGTAAGGTAAGGTTAGGTTAGTAATAATATTTTTGGGGGTCCAGGGGAGGGAAATGTTGGGGGAAGTTGAAGGGGGCATCTCCCCCATTCTATAATTACGTTTTAGAGGTATCTGTCTGAAGGGATCTGTGAAGGTCTGGAGAAAATATAACCACTAATAAGGGCGGGAAAGGACTAGAATTTTACCAAATGTTATGATAATGAGATATTTAATGTCTTTTTTATTTTTTTTAGCAACATAAGCATGTAGTTGACAAATTGAGGAGGTGGGTTGTATCAAACCTTCGTTGTCTATTCTCTTCACTGAGGAATTGAAGACACGTGGTGTTTGGGTTGAAGGTTGTGGTAATATGAGGGAGAGGAGGATGATAGTGGGGTTGGTGTCTGCTGCCGCTGGAGATGGTGGTATTATATTGGACAGAGCTGAGCACTAAATATATTGAATTTATTTAAATACTAAATACATTTTACGAATGTATTTAAATACTTAATACTAAATACATATCCTCTAAACAAACAAACAAAAAAAACCATCAATTGTATTTAAATACATTTGTAAATACATTTTAAATATACAAAAAATTTAACATGTCCGAAAAAAATGGATTTCCTTAGGATTTCATTAGATTTTTGGGTTTCCTTAGAAATTTCCTTTACAGGCCTAAATTTCCTAAAAATAAGGAAATTTCCTTGCAAGTGGAAACACTGGTTCACTGTAACATCGATTGCCAGATAGTTGGGCGGGTTTATGGCCAAATTAACTGATAAAAAAGTATTTACGTTTTTATATTATATGAGTATTTAAATACAATGTATTTAAATACTCATAAAAGTATTTAAATACTGTATTTAAATACATGACAACCAATGTATTTATAAGTACATTTCTAAATACACAAATGTATTTAAATACGTATTTAAATACAAATGTATTTAAATACTGTCCATTAGGAGCATCTATTTCGGTTCTACTGCAGTTTAAAGCATTACAAGGCACGTAGTTATATCCATCCTCAACTTGTAGAGCTGATAATGTATTCGCAGCATTTCTAACCTATACATCACCCGTCGGAAATGAAAAATAACATAAGGGGGTTTGGTGGGGCGAAACCCCCCCAGCGAGGTTAGGTTACGTATTCAATGCCCAGGCTAGGTTAGTTAACTAGCGGGGGCGGTCTGGGAGGAGCGTCAGCAGAGTATAGGTCGATAGGAAGTATTGTACTAAACTGTAGTTTTACCCGTATTTCTAATCCCTACATCAGCCGTCAGAAATTAATAATAACATAAGGTCTGAGAGGGTGCAGTTCCACCAGTTAGTTTAGGTATACAATTTAACCAATGTCCAGGTTAGGTTAGTGAACTAACGGGGGGGAAGGGGTCTGTTAGGTCAGGCTACGTAACCAATGTCATGTATTGTATTAAGCTGCAGTTTTACCGCTCTCGGAAATTAATAATAACATAAGGGGGGGGGGGGGGGGGGACGATTTAGGGGGCCCGGTTAGGTTAGTGAACTAGCAGGAGGAGCACAGCTCCCCCTTTGATCTGCCTTTGGGGGCTATCTCCCAGGGTTATTTGATTTAAATCAAGTTGATTTTAATCACTGATTTAAATCAAATTTTTATATTTTTTTAATCAATGATTTAAATCATAACCTTATCATTATTTGAAAACGAGAGGGGAAAGAAGGAAAATTAAGCAAATGGGCTTTATGAACACCAATTGTATCATTGTAGTATAATTATTATATCATAATGAGACACAGTGCGGGGGAATCCACTGTGGCACTTTTAGATAGCAAATTGCCATGTGGCTGTTTTCACAGCAGAAATATTTTTTTCTCAATTAGGTATACATATATATATTTCTGTTGTACTGTACAAAAAGCCACACTACTATAACCAAAAGTTGAATGTGCATGTTACTTTTGTTTATAAAAAGCCAAAGAGATATTAACCAAAGTTTAATGTGCATTATGATTATCAAACAAAAAGATATTATTCTCTTGTTCAACCGGCAAAGTAATTATTACTACAACAAAAATGAAATAACATTTTTATTTAAATCAATGTATAGTGTATAGTGGAATTAGCATTATTAAAAAAAAGTACAGATAAATTTAAAATTACCCATAATAGTATAAATTCCTTTTTCATGATGTTTATTATCCAGAGTTAGCTAAAAGAAAGTACCTTGTAACTGCATATAATAAACAAATTCCACTTTAATTTTGCGGGAATCCCGCACTCTAAATCAAGTGGTAGGGCCCCCTAGCCCAACTTTTTCTTATGGGGGTGGCCGGGGCGGTGCAGAGGCGGCGCCTGCCCGTCGAATCACTCCTGGGATCAACCTGCGGAGGGTTCTTCGTGTGGGCTCGTGGAACGTTCTGAGCCTCTCGGACGATCATCGACTACCTCTCCTATCGGACGAGCTCAGTAGGCTGAGGGTGGATATAGTGGGACTCTCTGAGACGAGGAGGCCTGGCAGTGGCGAGACTAGCAGTGGGGGTTACACCTACTACTGGTCCGGCATGAGCAATGGTCACCGTGTACGGGGAGTAGCTATAGGCATCTCCAGCAAACTGCAGCCGTCAGTTGTTGAGGTTACTCCGGTTGATGAGCGTATAATGCGGGTGAGGATGAAACACACTCTGGGTTTCATGTCTCTTGTTGCAGTGTACGCTCCTACCGAGATACGTAAAACTGAAGAGAAGGAGATGTTCTACGCCAAACTCGACTCTGTATTAGACCAGTGTCCTCCTCGGGACACACTCATTGTCTTGGGCGACTTCAATGCTACTACTGGCACTGTGAGAGATGGCTATGAGTTGTGTGTTGGTCCCCATGGCTCCGGTACCAGAAACACCAACAGTTCTCTGCTTCTGAACTTTGCAAGGTCCCGAAGGTTGAGAATTGCAGGTTCTTGGTATCAGAGACCAGAGCTGCACCGCTGGACATGGTATAGTAATGCCGGAGGGGTAGCTAAGGAGATCGACCACATCCTCGTTAGTACTCGTTGGAGGATCCTCCAGAACTGCAGGGTTTACCGGAGTGCTGAGTTCTTTGGAACAGATCACAGACTTGTTGTTGCTACACTTAAGCTTTATGTCAAGTCCAGAAGAATCTCAAGAGGTAACCATACTGTGTTTCATCTTGAGAAACTGAAGGACTTGACATGTGCTCATGAGTATGCGGTGGCAGTCTCAAATCGGTTTGATGTGCTCGGTGCTCTCGGGGATCCTGTAGAACTGTGGGATACCTTCAAACGTGAAACTCTACAGGCTGCCAAGGAGTGTATTGGGGAGCGCCCGAGGTCAAGGCGTGGTTTTATCTCTATGGAGACACTGGAGAAAATCGAGGAGAGTCGCGCTGCCAGGCTGGCTGGGAACCGGGACCAGCACAGGGCTCTGTCACGCCGGACTAGAACCCTCCTGAGGAGAGACAAGGAGAGGTATGTCAGGAGTCTCGCTGAGGATGTCGAGGGTCATTTGAACGCTAATGACCTCCGACCCGCCTACCGAGCCCTGAAGAAGCTCCGTTCCAAGTCTCCTTCTCGGGCGAGTGCTATTCGAACAGCAGATGGGCGCCTCGTGTCGGACATGGATGGGCAGATGGCTCGTTGGGCTGAGTACTTTGGGCAGTTGTTCACGGTGGACCCTCCAACTGAGCAGCTTCACACCACTGGGTTACAGGCATTCACATACATAGGTTACAACAACGGACCGTATCCTAGCGCTTCGTGTCCTGGTGGAACGCCGACGTGAGTTTCGACAGGGGATGCTTGCAGCCTATGTTGATCTCAAGAAGGCGTTTGACTCAGTGCATCGTGAGTCACTCTGGGATCTTCTGCGACTTCGAGGGATTCCTGCAAGGACTATTGGTTTGATAACTGGTCTGTATTCTGGGACTGAGAGTGCTGTGAAGTGTGGGGCAGGTGTATCCAGCTTCTTTCCTGTGAATACAGGAGTGAGGCAAGGGTGCGTCCTTGCCCCATCACTTTTCAACGCTTGTATGGACTGGGTATTGGACAGGGTTGTAGATCAAAGTGATTGTGGAGCATCCGTCGGCAACACCAAGATCACTGATCTTGTTTTTGCCGATGATGCAGTAATCTTTGCTGAGTCGCTGGAGGTCCTGGTGATGGCTCTCGAGGCGCTGCACGAGGAGGCAAAGCCTTTGGGACTTGAGGTCTCCTGGTTCAAGACCAAGGTCCAGGTGTTTGGTGAAGCAGTACAGTCTGTTCATGCGTGTGGCGAGGACATTGAGATCTTGGAAAGTTTTACATACCTTGGTAACGCAGTCCATAATGACGGCGGGTCACGTCAAGAAGTCTTATGGGGGATTGGCATAGCCCACGGTGTTATGGACTCGCTCAGCGGGAGTATTTGGCGTTGTCGGTACCTGTGCAGGAGGACAAAGATCCGGATCTTCAAGTCGCTTGTGATCCCTGTCTTACTCTATGGTTGTGAGACATGGACACTAAATAGTGACTTGAAGAGACGAATCAATGCCTTTGGTAAGAAGTGTCTTCGCAGAATCATGGGGTATCGCTGGGATGATTACGTGTCAAATCAGCGATTGCACCGTGAGACTGAATCGAGGCCTATTACCTGCATAGTCCGTCAGCGCCAACTTCGGCTATATGGGCATGTGGCACGCTACCCTGAAACCGATCCTTCCCATCAGGTTGTATCTGTAAGAGACAATCCGGCGTGGAGGAGGCCAAGGGGGGGGTTATGGGTGATGGGTGAGGGAATAGATGGGGGGTGATGGGAAATGGGTGAGTGAATGGGTGTGTGGTGATGGGTAATGGGTGAGTGAATGGGTGGGGGGTGACCACAAGGCTCGTGGCTGGGGCAAGTTGATGTTTCTTGTCGAGAGTTGCTTGGTATGGGAAAGGAGCCTTCATGGGAACTCGCGCGTGGTGACCCCCGGGAGTGGCGTCGTAGGGTGGGCGAGGCGACGCGCCCCCCGGCGTATGCCCCCAATGACTGATTGATTGACTTTAATTTAATGGGTTAGAGCCAGTATTTCCCAACCTGGGGGAAATTTCTAAGGATTCTAAGGGAGAAATGTATCCTGAGGGACATCTAAATTACTAGCATTTAGTCGACAGAAAAAAAAAGTCTTAGAATACAGCTATTGACTTTTCTTCAAGTATATATAGATATACTGTAGAAGATAGTGTCTATATGCTTGTGTTATTAAGCAAGCCAATTTTTGTGTTTTGGCAAAAAAAAATTCATATGAAGGGGGAAATCCGGATGGTTGAACTGGTTGAAGGGGGAAACGACAGAAAAAAGGTTGGGAACCACTGGGTTAGACCCAACACATAATTTAAGCATCATCGTGATCATGAGGAGGAGTGTGTTGATTCAGGGACTTCAAAAGTAAAACAAGTTTTGCTGCCTTCTCTGTACCGAGGCAGTGCCTCAGTTTTGAGTGTAGCTACTGTTATATGCATTATATGTTACTAGCCGCAAAGCCGCCCTCCGGGCAGACTTTTTGGCTAGCTCCTGCGGAGGGCTATTGGTGGGCCTTCGGCCCACCACCCGTGTTTGGTGGGCCAAAGGCCCACCAAACACAGACGCTCCAGATAGCCCCTTCTAGCTTTCCTGAAATCATGATTGTATGTATTAACGCCAACCCATTCACATCACCCCCAACCCATTCACTCACCCATTACCCATCACCCCTCACCCATTCACTCACCCATTACCCATCACCCCCCACCCATTCACTCACCCATTACCCATCACCACACACCCATTCACTCACCCATTTCCCATCACCCCCCATCTATTCCCTCACCCATAACCCCCCACCCATTCACTCACCCATCACCCCACACCCATTACCCATCACCCCACCCATTCACTCACCCATTACCCATCACCCTACATCAAGGTTTCCTCAATTCTCGCAACCCACTTTTTTTTCAAAATTCTCGCTAATAGGCTGCTATAAAAAAAATATAAAAAAGTGATCGGATCATCTCATAAGTGGGCTTAAAACCTTCCCCTGGTCGAGCTGGTTCCAAAACTGTGCCATATGAGGGGATTGGGGCACTGGGGGCGGCACCTATCGCGGACAGACAGACACACACACACACTTTCGCTTATATTATTATAGATAGATATTCATGTTAGATGCATCTATAATTTATTTATTTAATCTTTTTTGTTATAAATATGCTAAACAATATCCTTTATTAGTTAGATTTCATGTAGAACATCAAATTAATAAAAGAAAATCTTTAAATCAAATAAATCCGATTTAAATCAAATAAATCGTTTTTTTTTTTTTTTTTTTTAAATAAAAAAAATCAACAACCCTGCTATCTCCCCACCTTGAGCCCCTTCCCTATAGGTTCCTGTGTCCCTCTCAACTGATCAAAAATAAATCTTATCATAGCATTGATGTAGTTTGTACACCATCATCACCATCTTATGTTTTTTTTTTTTTTTTTTTTTTTTTTCTTTCTTTTACTATAGCGCCTGTAGGCAGTGGTGACCCAGGGCTCGGATGGTAGGCTCTGGAGATTCACTTGAGGGCTCTGATGGTTGGTCCTCGCCCGTGGTGGCGCAGGCAGGATTCTTATAGTGACGCCTGTGATTAGAGGCTCATGCCGCCCCCCTGTGTCCTCCGATGCACTCGCAATCGAAGGTAGAGTTGATGGGCAGGGCATGTGGGTGTACTTAGGCCACTCGACGGTGCAGAAAGGTTTTGGTTTTCTTCGTGGATCGAACTCGGGTCACCGAGAACGCCACTCGGAGACGCTAACCACTCCGCTACCGCCTCCCCAAAGGCGTCATTTGTCCACTAAAGGATAGAAAAATGGTTTAGCTTCCGGCATGCATTGCAATGACAACCATCTATAACCACGCCTATACCATCATTATAAAACGATTTGATAATATATTTTAATGTTTGATAAACCAGGACTATGATTTATATTTATTGAGATATAAGGGTATTAAGAAATAGTGTGGAAATGTGTGACAGAATATGGTTGGAAGGGCACAATAATAGGGTGAGTGAAATATAAGATTGTAAAATCAAATATGCTTGGGTGTGTTTGTGTGCTCATTGTTCAAGTGAACGTGAAAGGTAAGAGTGGACTGATGAAATTTTGGAATGACTTGAATGAATGTGTTAAGGAGTTTTAAGACTAGAAGAAATGTGATTGTCATGGGTTATATGAATGCAATAGTAGAGAATGAAAGAATAGGTGAAGTGGTGGTTAAATGGGGTGTGAAGTGGTGGGTAAATGGGGTGTGAAGTGGTGGGTAAATGGGGTGTGAAGTGGTGGGTAAATGGGGAGTGAAGTGGTGGGTAAATGTGGAGTGAAGGGGTGGGTAAATGTGGAGTGAAGTGGTGGGAAAATGTGGAGTGAAGTGGTGGGTAAATAGGGAGTGAAGTGGTGGGTAAATGTGGAGTGAAGTGGTGGGAAAATGTGGAGTGAAGTGGTGGGTAAATGGGGAGTGAAGTGGTGGGTAAATGGGGAGTGAAGTGGTGGGTAAATGGGGAGTGAAGTGGTGGGTAAATGGGGAGTGAAGTGGTGGGTAAATGGGGAGTACCTGGACGAAATGAGAATGATGAGTGGTTGGTGGACGTCTGTGCTGAAAGGTTGTTGTTCTTAGCAAACACCTTTCAACACATTATGATCCACCGACATACTTGGAGAAAAGGAGTACAAAATAAACAAAAGGGATCGATATATTTTGTGGCTGTGGATCTAATGCTGAAGGCAGATGTGATGGATTCAAAAGTTGTGAGAGGTAGAGTTAGTGATGAAAGTAGTGATGGTTGGGAAGAAGAAAGGGAGCGCATGGTGGTTGGATGAGGTTAAAGAAGCGATGAAAGAAAAGAGAGATGCTTATAGGAAAACACTGGAGGAAAGAAATGTCATAGCGAATGAGAAATGAAAGAACAAGAAAATATTCCATTTGACAGTGTATTACCTCTAATCCCAAGCCGTGTCACTCTATGCATTGATTCATGATGCTGAACTCTATCAAGTGCCTTTAAAAAAACCTAGATATATGATATGAGCTGGTCACACTGAGAGCTGCAAAGACTCATAAATAGGTAGTATGTTACTCATGATTAAACCCATGTTTCTAGTCTCTAATCAAAGAAAGTTGTGAGTCTCTGATCAAAGAATGAGTCTTCGAACTAAGTCTTAAATTAGAAAAAAAAGGTTAGTATACAAGGAATATATGTACAGGCATGAAATACTAGATAAATTAATCATGACTATATATTGTAGAGGAAACTGCTATATACCAGAAATACTAAGTAAATGGTTTTGAATAAATTGAAAGGTAACTGATGATGAGTTGATATATATTTTCTGCACATCATATTATAGGTGTCAAAAATATTCATACATACTGCCAATCTTACACTACTTCAGTTATAAAGTCAGGTACTTGATAAATCTGAATGCGCGTAGCCTACATGTTATGCATGTCATTAATTACATACTCTGCATAAAAAAAATTATATTAATCAAGAGGTTACTGCAACAAATCCTTAACAGTAACAATTGTAAACTGTCATAGAATGGGATTTAATAGTATCAAATAACTGATCTGTATTTTATGAGTTCATGAAAGTTTTGATATCCTGCAGTGTTGTTAGCAAGACCAGACCCTCCGAGATCAAGACCAGACCCTTCGAGACCAAGACCAAGACCAGACCTTCCGAGACCAAGACCAGCCCTCCGAGACCGAGACCAAGACCAAGACCAGACCCTCCGAAACAGACCAAGACCAAGAACAGGCATATAAACATATTTTTTATAAATATGACTTATCTGAATGTTTTTGGTCTGTACTGCGTAAATACTAAATGGTATTGTCCTAAGTTGTTCGGATGGGATCGCCGCAAGTCCTTGATTAAAGCCGAAGTCGTGCCAGCCTTGTTCGTGACGTGATGCTTTGCTTGCAGAAAGTACAAACTGCTGTGTGCTTCTAGTTTCCGTGTTTCTTATAAAAAAAAACTCCTTGTGGTCCTTGAACGCAAATTTGATAACTGCTGAAGATGCCGACAAGATTACTCATTCCGGTGTGCGAACGGAAAATAAGTGAGACTAGTCCAGTACACCTCACTGTCCGACGTCACTGACAGACAGAGTTGCCAGGTCCTGCCAATAATTGTATTTCTTGCCAGAAATTACTCAACAAATTTTGGAATTTGCAAGAAATAGTCGTCAATTGAATTTCATTTTCTTATGATGAAAAATTGAAAATGCCAAAAAAGTAGTGTGAATGCCAAAAGTATATTTTGTGGTTTGTTGCACCTGGCAACCCTGCTGCCAGATGTGCTCGATGTAACGACTAACGAGCTCTGGTAAAAGGGGGGCAAGGGTAATGTATAAGGGAAAAAATATGTTTACAAAATTTAATATATGTGAACAACTGAACATCTAGGTCAAATATTTCTTCTTTCATTGCTTCGTTGGCATGACGAAACAAACAGAAAAAAAAAAAATTCTGTGGTTACGTTTTCCAAGCAAACTAGCTAAACTTGTGGTGTACGTGTACGAAGGGTGCGGGGATTGCACAGGCCTACACATATATGAAGTACACGGAGGTGAACAGGGCTGCAAACATGCGTGCGTGCAAACGGAGATTATCGCTGCGAGAATTGCCACGTCATGCATGTTCTCTCGACTCACACGCACTCTATCAGCGCTCGCAAGGCTCAGCTCATGCATCATCACCGTAGAGCTAGTCAGGCAGTATCTATAGACAGTACAACGCTGTATGGCGCGCCGTGAATCGAAACAGCCATGATTTTTCTCTGTATATACCAACCTTCCCCACGCCGCGATGCACTTTTTAACCCTGGTCTTGACCTGGTCTCGAGCCAAACTCCGAGACCAGAAGCTTGGAGACCAAGATCAAGACCAAATCAAACGAGACCGAGACCAAGACCACATCAAACTGGTCTCAAGATCGGTCTCGAGACCTACAACACTGATTTCCTGAACCTTAAATCAAAATATGAAAAATGTATACAACTCGCCATTTCCCATATATCCTTATAACACACAGAACAAACTCATTCCATAATATTACTACTTGAAAAATATAATTGAAATAAAAGACACCCGTACCCATACATTCAACATTCACATGCATGTAACCCGGGTAAGAAAACAGCTGTTTTACAACATTATTACATAGGCCTCTTGTAACTTTCTTATGTTCTTATTACATCCTCATTTCTCCACACACGGTCAGGTCAATCAGTCAATCATTGGGGGCATACGCCGGGGGCGCGTCGCCTCGCCCACCCTACGACGCCCCTCCCGGGGGTCACCACGCGCGAGTTCCCATACAGGCTCCTTTCCCATACCAAGCAGCTCTCGACAAGAAACATCAACTTGCCCCAGCCACGAGCCTTGTGGGCGCCCCCTTGGCCTCCTCCACGCCGGATTGTCTCTTACAGATACAACCCGATGGGAAGGATCGGTTTCAGGGTAGCGTGCCACATGCCCATATAGCCGAAGTTGGCACTGACGGACTATGCAGGTAATAGGCCTCGATTCAGTCTCACGGTGCAATCGCTGATTTGACACGTAATCATCCCAGCGATACCCCATGATTCTGCGAAGACACTTATTACCAAAGGCGTTGATTCGTCTCTTCAAGTCACTATTTAGTGTCCATGTCTCACAACCATAAAGTAAGACAGGGATCACAAGCGACTTGAAGATCCGGATCTTTGTCCTCCTGCACAGGTACCGACAACGGCAAATACTCCCGCTGAGCGAGTCCATAACACCGTGGGCTATGCCAATCTGGTGTAAGACTTCTTGACGTGAACCGCCGTCATTACGGACCGCTACCAAGGTATGTAAAACTTTCTAGTAAGTCTCCAAACACCTGGACCTTGGTCTTGAGCCAGGAGACCTCAAATCCCAAAGGCTTTGCCTCCTCGTGCAGCGCCTCGAGAGCCATCACCAGGACCTCCAGCGACTCGGCAAAGATTACTGCATCATCGGCAAAAACAAGATCAGTGATCTTACGGATGCTCCACAATCACTTTGATCTACAACCTTGTCCAATACCCAGTCCATACAAGCGTTGAAAAGTGATGGGGCAAGGACGCACCCTTGCCTCACTCCTGTATTCACAGGAAAGAAGCTAGATACACCTGCCCCACACTTCACAGCACTCTCGTTCCCAGAATACAGACCAGTTATCAAACCAATAGTCCTTGCAGGAATCCCTCAAAGTCACATTAGATCCCAGAGTGACTCACGATGCACTGAGTCAAACGCCTTCTTGAGATCAACATAGGCTGCAAGCATCCCCTGTCGAAACTCACGTCGGCGTTCCACCAGGACACGAAGCACTAGGATGCGGTCCGTTGTTGACTTACCAGGCGTGAACCCAGACTGCTGAGGTCTCTGATGCTTCACCAGATGACTGCGAATCCGTGTCAGCAATAGATGGGCAAGCACCTTGCCTGGTACGCTGAGCAGTGTAATACCGCGGTAATCGTTGCAGTCCTGACGGTCCACTTTCCCTTTCCAGATAGGGACGACCAGCCCCCTTTTCCAGTCAGGAGGAATGGTACCTGATTGCCACACGGCAGTCAGGACAGCATGCAACCCGCGGATCATGGCCTCACCCCCAGCTTTGAGGAGCTCCGCACTGATATTACAAACACCAGCTGCCTTTCCACCCCTCAACTTTGCTACAGCCTCTCTGACTTCGTCAAGAGAGGGTGCGGTTTCGTCAATGGGAGGATCGGCATTCACTGCCTGTAACCCAGTGGTGTGAAGCTGCTCAGTTGGAGGGTCCACCGTGAACAACTGCCCAAAGTACTCAGCCCAACGAGCCATCTGCCCATCCATGTCCGACACGAGGCGCCCATCTGCTGTTCGAATAGCACTCGCCCGAGAAGGAGACTTGGAACGGAGCTTCTTCAGGGCTCGGTAGGCGGGTCGGAGGTCATTAGCGTTCAAATGACCCTCGACATCCTCAGCAAGACTCCTGACATGACGGTCAGGTGTTCAGTGCGAAATCAATATGGAGCTTTAAAAGAAATGGGGTTGAAAAAAGCCTCTTTAAAACCGTACCTTAAGGAGGTGGTCAGTGCGGAGTCAATATATATATATATATATATATAGGGAGCTTTAAAAGGAGGCTGGATAAATTCATGGATGGGGATGAAAGGTGGACGTAGGTAGTGTTAAGTAACAGGAACTACCACATGTAGGTCTCGCGACCTTTTGTAGCTTCCTTATTTTCTTATGTTCACATGGGCTGAATTTTTTTTTTTATTATTTCAGACCAGATTGGCAGATGGGTTCTCACAAGAGCCAGGCTGTGAAGGGCTGGTGGCTGCCTGGGTGGAGGTTTGGTGGCTGCCGTGGTGGAGGGTTGGTGGCTGCCTGGGTGGAGGGTTGGTGGCTGCCTGGGTGGAAGGCTGGTGGCTGCCGTGGTGGAGGGCTGGTGGCTGCCTGGGTGGAAGACTGGTGGCTGACGTGGTGGAGGGCTGGTGGCTGCCTGGTTGGAGGGTGTTCACTCAGCCACTCTCACCACCAGGTTGCCTTGAGCGCCTTTGTTGTGGATGATGTCATGGTGAGCTTGTGCAGCCTGTTAAAGCAAGAGTTTGTTGTTTAATAGACATTTTGTGAAGATGTCACTGAGATCATACCTAAAGTATATCTAGGTATTAATGGAGGTTCTATTTGTAGTTAACGAAACCACCTCTATGTTTTTCACTTAAAAATTCTGAACTCTCAGTATGATTTTGAATAGGAGGAAAACCACACTAATAGTAAGAATGAGGAACAATGATGTCATCTCACCTCATCATGACTGTAAACTTTGTGCACCTTGGGCTTCACCCATCCCGCCTTGATGCCAGCCACCACGGCCGCAGACACCTCGGCCACCTCCTCCTGTTGGTAATACATGTCAGTTAGTGTTCCAAGGGAGCTCTCAGGAAGTACTATATTCAATATCAAAACAAAGCCTTGAAGTTTGTTTGTTATTAGAAAGATTAAAAAACATATTTGTCCTTTAATTTAGATTTCTTCAATTATGACAAATCTAGATTTTCAAGACCGAAACCCTAAAAAATATAAGCATATACTTTAGATTATAAACACTGACGGATTTTCGGAAAAAGCTTGGTGGGGGGCCACAGGAAAGTGGCCAGATGACTTGAAGTAACCATTAACACAAATATATGCCTGCACTGTACAAGTTAGTGCACACACCTACACAGTGCAAAAAATTATTCTGGTGGAAAAGGATGTATATAGTTGCATGGAAATGGTGTAAGCACATGGTGATGACTAGTTTTCAGACATTTTAGGGGGGGGCTAAACTAAAAAAAAAAAAGTTTTTTGGGGGGGCCATGGTCCTGGTGGTCCCCCAGTGAATCCAGACTCACCGCAGTGGCAGTACCAAGAGCAACTCCCATAACAGCACTTTCACACTGCATCAGATTGCGAGGGTTGATTTCTGTGGCCCCTCTTGACCCCACCACCTGAAGCAGAGACGAGGAGCTAAGTAACATCCATTACTGTACATAAAAGGATGTGAACAGTACAACATAATTTGCCTGAATTTGACTAATGAGAAAAACAGAACTGTCCAAAATGCTTGTGTCTTATTGGTGAAGGTTGGCATTCAAAGACAGATGCAGGACAGGAACACAGTGAAATACAATAAGGTGAAGCCAGAACAATTTAAGTGTCCTATTTTTTCACCTTATTGTGGTGTGGTGTGGCATGGAACACATCTGGTGTCTTGTAGCAAGGTTCCACACAAACTCTACACACCCATAGGAGGGTAGGATTGTTTGTCCTCCCTTTCTCAGAGGACCACAAGCACATATATATATATAAAAGTAGGATTGCTAATGTTGTTAATGCTAAGCTCTTCCTGTCTCTCTTTGGCTTGAATCATATCAGAGGCTACAGGCTGCTTAGAAAACATCACGGATTGCTCGCGCCCTTGTAAAAGCGAGCGAGAGCCATTGTAAAAAAGTATGTAAAGAAACAAAATAGCAACCCTTTTGAAATCATACAACAGAACGAAGAAGGTGGCTCATATATGACTAATAAACATCTCTATGCAAGCTTACGATAGTTCTCCCTCGTGGATTCATGAGAGTCAAGTCATTGCCAAGGTTCACGTTGGCCAGCATCTCTATGATGATGTCAAACTTTTCAGCCCCAAGTTTCTTTAAGTATTTAGGGTCCCGATGATTGAAGACGTCATGAGCGCCTGTCTCCTTCACCAGAGAGATTCCCTCGTCAGTGCCAGCCGTGCCAACTACTTGAAGGCCTGTGGCACAAGTTTTCATGATTATCATCAGGTTTTAGGATACATAGAGAAAGCCTTTTTAAACATGACAGTATTTTGAACATGAAGCCTTATATAAACCTTACAAGCATTAACAACAAAGCCTAAGGAAAGTTTTGTAGCTAAAAGTTCTAGACTAGTCATGATAAATATTGGAACCATGTGTATTGAAGCTTGGCTGTCATGCAAACTGTATGCTAAGAACATCACTGTCAGCTCACCTAGTTCCCTTCCCAGCTGGACAGCCGCCAGTCCCACGCCTCCACTGGCTCCATGCACTAACAACCTCTCTCCCTTCTTGGCACTGGCTCTGCAAACATTAAAGAGGAAAAAAAAAAATGAGTTCCTGCTATTTGAATGGCGTTCAAGAGGATTGAACTACATACTGCATGTATGTCATTATTGAGGAGATGGCTTAAAATTCTTCAAACACCTGCTTAACCCATCCAGGTGGACATTCCCAGCACCACCATGTGCTCAGGAATGCGGTAATTTCTGCCTCGTGCATTATATTTTTTTCAAACTACTCAGCACATTTTCAAACTCTTTTTACAAACTGCTAAAGCCACATGCATAATTTTGACACCATTTTAATGTGAATACGTTGATCCAGCCAAAATTATGTTTCATTGTCTTTCTCTGATATATATGTCAGGGAGCTGAGTAAGAAGTTGGAGAAATAGTGGGCCCCATCACGTGACGTTGGGGAGAGAGGTCGTACATGTGATAGGTTCACGTATGGGGCTGTCTTAACAAAAACAGGGGGGTTAAGGCGGTAGTTGGGTGTACGGTCATGGGAAGGAGATCAGTGCTATTATTCATGCACAGTATCACCAATGATGCTCATATAGCTTAGCAAGAATTACGATTTCATAACGAGAATCGACTGGAGAGCCCACCCTAGAGAGTGTTATAATGCATTGTAGCCTTTTTACCTCGTAGTCTTTAGTTGTGAAGGGTTTCTTTCACCGCATTTTTACTGGTGAAGCAACCTCTATAGTACAGCTTTCCTCCTAAATGTTATGTATCAAATTGTTAGATACACTCAAAATGTGGAACTGTTTTCAAATCCCAACTCTGCTTTTGAATCAGTTGTAAACAGTCTGCATACACGTGTTGGTCATTTGACACAATATTAATGATAATTATTGATAGCTTAGAAATAGGATCTCTCTCTCTCTCTCTCCAAAATTTACATAGCCTGCACTTAAAACATGCATGTTGTCTTCCCAAAAATGTTAAATGTATAAACTAGACATCTTTTAATTCCCACATCAGATCCGACTCACTTCTGGACGAGGGCTCGGTAGGCAGTGAAGTAGGGGATGCCAAGACATGCACCTTCCTCAAAGCTCAAATTGCCTCCCAGGGGAAACACGGCCGCCTCGGGAAAAGTGGCGAGCCTTCCAAGTGTTCCATGACGGGAGGTGGAAGAGCAGAACACTCGGTCTTCAAGCTGGAAGACACATGTGGTAAGATTTCCATATACTGTAGATGTAGTGCACATACTCTTCAATTTCATGTTAACCAATATAATAATGTTTTATATATATTTCTTGAAAAAATAAACCCCACTTCTATGTATGCACTTCAGGTGAAAAGTCTTCTAAGCTACTCTTTACCAAAAGCAAAGTATGTACTATGTATATATACGTAACTGCTTTATTATTCTAAGAGTGCATTCATTAAGATAAGTTCTATGTTTACAACTTTACAAGAGGCAATAACCCCCTCCAGTACTGTAGTTCAAGTTCTAATAGATTGGTAAGATAGGTAATATGCACAATGAAAACTCACTTTGAATTTTGTGACTTTCGTACCCAAGGCCTCCACCACCCCGGCACCGTCTTTGCCTGGAACATAGGGAAGCTCAGGGAGGACTGCGTACATGCCCTCCCGTATGTAGGTGTCCACGGGATTCACCCCACTGGCATGCATCTTGATCAGAACCTGTTGACACCCACTCATGTTCACTTACCGCACACAGGCGCATATACTTGCCATACGTTAAGTTGGCAAAAATGGGGTCCCTTCACCCCCCCCCCCCTTCCGAATGCACGGGATTGGCTGAGGTGTTGGGTGAGAATGCCTTACTCCAAGTTCCGCCCTAAAGCCCCAACACCCAACACCTCAGCCAATCCTGTGCATTTTGAAGTTGGAAGTGCCGGGGCCCCATTTTCGCCAACTTAACGTGCAGGGAGTATAGTAATAGTATGTTTTTTTCTGCAACCCTAACTGTTCTTGCCTGTGATAGTTATGTTTTAATCAATCAAGATACACTGAAACAGAAGAATATATTTATATGAACTTGAATAGTCTTTTGTAGGTCGGAATAAGCTACTTCCTCTGTTATGTGTAAAATTTGTTTTATGAGTACTCGTTCTGCCTTTCAGCCTTGCTCTGTGAGTCTGCACCCACCTCATGGTCCCCTACAGACGGTGCAGGCATGTCGGTCTCCACCTTCATCTTCTTCACACCCCCAAACTCACGGACAACAACAGCCCTCATTATGGCTGTCATGGACCCTCGCAGCATCTGTGAGTAAAACATATTTTTTGAAAGTATTAATACCATCATCATCTGACACTTATTCCTGAAGAAAATGGTCATAGATTTAATCACAACATCTCAACAATACTCTCGTCTCTTTCTATGCTTGCTCTCAATACACAAGACAAGTTTCAGATAGCCCAGTGCCTATTATGGGTAGGTAAAGGTAAAGTCGGGGGCATACACTAGTGGCCTCGGTGCTCATCTCCGTCGCATGAGCCCTTGAGCCTGTGGTGGGTAACAACCCGCTACCCTGAGACACAGGGCTAGTGTGACATCCGGGTTACCACAGTTACCTTCCCTAGGTTTTCCCAAGGTACCCATTTATTGACCAATCGATACGAAGGATTAAAAGCTGGATGGGCTGCACGCGGACTGCCCTGGCCAGGATTCGAACCCGGGCCCACGGCTTTGTAGCTAGGCGCGCTAGCCATTACACCACGGAGGCGCGTATTATGGGTGACTCTTAAGAAATCTTGTGATTTTTTTTTTACATTGGTCATTAAAACAGCCAATCTAGATTTTTCTTCATAAAGGAGAAACAACCTTCACCATTGGAACCTTTTGAAGTAGGATTCACCAAAGAGGCTTAGGAAGGATGACCATGTAATCTCCTTCCACTTCTTCCCATTCATAATCCCCTCCTTTCCTCTTCTTTCCTGCATGCTGAACAACTTGCCAAGCTATTGGTATGACAGTATTTTTGTAGATTTTTGTACTAATGTATCATTTATAATTAACTGATAATAGGTAGATATTGTAATTTTTAATCATGTTTTACATTTATGCTGATGATTTTGTACTATATTTTCATGTTTAAATGATTGTGTTAGGTGGCAACTTTGATTTTGTTTGTGGGCCTGGAAGGGATTACCTCTTAATACAGTGGAACATGTTTATGGAAGCCATCCTTACTAAGAATCTATATATCTCGAATGGTCTGATTAGTATGTTTAAACGATCAACAATGTGAGAATGTATGCAGAAGAATATTGTCTGGTGTGCCTTGATAGGTATTGTCCAGACGCTAGTAGGCGAGAGGCAAGATCTTTGGTCTGCGGTTTGGTTCAGGTGATTCACTGGTGCCGTTGTCTGTTTATTTTTGCATTTTAGCAGTTAAAATTATATTATTTTTCACCAGTCATTCTGCAAAACAGTGATAAGACTAACTGCAGCCACCCAAAATGGAATTGGATAGTTGAATACCTTCAACATTTTAAAAGTAATGGTTTGCCAGCAGGAATACATGTTGGTTTTGTGGCACCTCAGTAAGAGCACCTCTTGATTTCTTTGTATTAACTCAGAACATTCAATGGTGCAGCTCTCTGTTCATTTTTTCTATAATCATTGAAAATATATACTTTTTCGCAATAACTAATTCATTATGCAAGGAGAGTGTAAGGACAGGAATAAATGGAGACTTGTGCCGCAGCCATCCCCTTGGAGGAGTTCTTAGGAATTAATGTCAGATAGATCTTTTTTGCATTTGCTCTGCAATATGACTCTAACCATACCATAGGCGCAATATGACTCTAACCATAGGCTAGTGAAAACATAGTAAGAAAGTTGTAACTTTAACCATAGTAACTTTAAAATTGTAAATAAGATTTTTTTTTAAAGTTTCAATGATTGTGTTGGGTGGCAACTTTGGTTTTCATGGTGGGCCTGAAGTAGATGACCCGTACAAACATGTAAGTCAATGTATGCTTGAAAGAATCAATGCCACTAATATATAAAAACATGGTCCTGGAACCAGTTGGGTTTGTTCCAGCACCGTTGAACATATGTACAAGTAATTTAATGTATGCTGTAAAGAACGAATGCTACCAAGACTGCAATTCTGGAACGATTTACTAATGTTGCAGTTTCATTGACAGTATTTTCATTATGGTTATCAGATGGGAAGATATTGATCTACAGGTTGATAAAGACTAATTTACAACCTTTATGAAGCAAAATGACTTTAGAAACT
Source organism: Chionoecetes opilio (assembly GCA_016584305.1). NCBI lineage: Eukaryota > Metazoa > Arthropoda > Malacostraca > Decapoda > Majidae > Chionoecetes > Chionoecetes opilio. Next base: position 75,682 of record JACEEZ010022898.1, on the reverse strand, counting down.
GAAATTCATGGGAGTGTGTTCTCTAATGCCACACTCTTGTTTGCTCATTAGATACTTAAAAGAAAGTACCATTCATATTCCATGGAAAACAAGTCTGTATGGATAACATAATACATGAAGAAGGTATGTAGTGTTCCCTGATTAGGTAACTCCATGGTCCTAGGTAGTACACACAGCTTGCTAGACTACTCGACCCACGTGACAACTCGCCCAGACAACTCGACCTCGCCTAAAAGACAGCTCGACCCACATCGGCGAAGGCGGAGAAAGCATTTACTATATTTGTTACTGTTTCCACATGTCGCATACATATACGTTTTCCATATTGTGACTACGCAAAACCATATTTTTCGAAAGAAAAAGAAAAGAAAAAATATTTCTCTATCAGAAAAAAACCTAATATTTGGCCGGGAAAAATTTGTCAGGGTCTTATAAGCTTTAATGAAACCTAACCTAAACTTATAGGTTTTAATGAAACCTAACCTAACCTTATAGGTTTTAATGAAACCTAACCTAACCTTAACCACAAAGTATACCTAACCTAACCTTAATCACAAAGTATACCTAACCTAACCTTAATTTAAATTATTTTATAATATATTATTTTATATTATATATATATATATAATATATATATATATATATATATATATATATATATATATATATATATATATATATATATATATATATATATATATATATATATTATCTACTTTTAAATATAATGGTTATATATTGGGTCGACTGGTCCTGGGGCGAGTAGTCTCACGAGTGGGTCGACCTGTCTAGTGGGTCGAGTTGTCACTTGGGTCGACTTGTCCAGGCTCCTACACACAGACAGTGGGCAGCTACAGTGCTAAGTAGAGATGATACATATGACAGAGGGGAAGCCACACAATTATTACATCAGTAATATCACGACCAGAAAGCAAGCCCATGAGATCTGTGCAAGCCAGATTGAAAGGTTCCTAAGGAATACAGATACAGCTATACAGGAAATTTCGATACAGCCAAATGGGTCTGACGGAATTCCAATGATGGATACATGTCAGTTAAGAATCTGCATTCCAGGATGCTGTGACTATTCATGTTAGGGCGCTGACTGGTGACTCACATAGTGACTCCTTTTGAGAGACTGACTGACGGGTATCAGCTGGGCTTTGTTGGGCCAGATAATCACCATCTATTCTAATACAAATAACCCCTCACGACGTCCCACCGTCATCCGCCTCACCTGTGCCGTCCTGAGCAAGGCTAATAAAAAAAATAAAAAAAAAAAAAAAAATAAACGCGCGACTGTGATTTATTCATAGATGCTAGATCAACTGACTTATCAACTGATAGTTGTCAATCAATCTAGCACCGATGTACACCAGTGCAGGGCGAATATCGTCGATCTCGCATCACTGCCATGCTATTACAACAACCACAACAACATGCTTGGAATATGCACAGTTCAAGCAGTCACGCCTTGCCTCAGATGTGTGGTGCTCAAGTGCAAACATAAATCACCATGACCATCTTAAATGACTCAAGGTTGAATGATTGTACCAGCGATGTCTCCTCAGTCCTCCCCCTGACCCTTAGCCAGCATGACAGTCCTCGCCACTGGTGCAGACTGTGCGTTATGCCCTATGTAACAAACTGTTGCAGGGGATCAATCTTGTGGCACTTACAGGACGGTGTTATGGATAGTCCAACAGCGACGTCTGATCCTGCGGCACACCACCACTACAACCACAACAATCTTCAATCTTGCCACCGCCGCTCCGGTTGAGTTGCCAGTTCTCATTTATCAGTTGCCACATAAAACCTAACCCTGATAATTACCTATTATTATACTTCCATTTTATCATTATTCCATAGTCGTTGTATATATAATCACTGTAGAATGTATACAAACAACTGTAAGCAATGTTCCAATCCTCATAGTAATGTTTAATCAGCGTGTATGATTCTTGCTGAGTCGCCGTTCAGGAAGAAAGAATGCATGAGCGCGTCTTTGCTTTAAAGTAATCGTCCAGACCATTTCATCATTCCTGATTTAATGCAATCAAAGTATAGCCATTAACGAGTGTCATGACGGAATTTTGGGGTTTCTAAAAGGCTTTAAATGAATACTGTATCCTATGACCGATACAAACGAAATTCTCACCACAAAACCTACCAGTGTGTTGCTGGTAACTCCTATGGGTAGTTTAGAACTGGTCAACGTTTTTGAATGATATTACTTGATTAAGATTTTTCATTAGATTACAACTTGAATGGAGGATTTAACTTAGTCTTATGACTTCACTATGTGATTATAGTTTGACCACGTCCTCACTGCGGAGAGTACTGAAATGGGGGGTGTTATTTAAGGGGAAGGGGTAAGGGTTTAGGTTAAGGGAAACAGGGTGTGAGGTAAGGGGGATGCTGCCACCAGTCCAGGCGAGTACTTCTCTGGTTACTCCCTGGGCACGTTTTTGAATAAGAGTAAGATTAGATTTATTGTTGGTAGTCGTGATTGATACGTGGAATTATACCGAGTAAGGCTGACTCTTTTGGAAGTGTGGGGAATTACTGTCCTAACACAGAATAATCACCTGGGGTTTTATAATAACACACAAGAACTATATTTGAAAAACATCATCCTATTTATTCATACTGAAATAGTATGTCTCTTGCTTGAGATCATATCCAACATATAAGGGTTAATCCAACACCGAAAACTCTAAATCGGTGTAGAAAAAAAACTTTACACCCTGATACAGGAAACTCTTCCTATGTGATGAAAGAAAGCTCTTATGAGCATAACTCTCCTCACTGAATCCTATTTAATGAATTATCCTACACTTAGGTAACATACCGCTGAATATTTATAATTACACATGGAAGATATATATATATAGGAGAGAAAATGTGAGAGTAATGAGTTGTTTGTGTATTCACAAGACCATGACTTGAAGACAGGAGCGAGCCTCTTCCTACAGGAAGGATGAGTGTAGACTCCTCCGTCGAAGCCTACAAGAAGGATGAGCGGGGACTCGTTAATAATACTTATAAGGATGGGTAGACCTCCTTTACGTTAGCGTAAACTAAACATTGTTACCCATATTTGAAAATATAGATAACAAGGAAAAGGGGGGGGGGGAAACAGGAGCGAATGTGGAGCGACTTACCTACAAGAAGGATGAGCGGGGACTGGCGTCTCACGGCGTTACACCGCCCGAGGCAGAAAAAAAGGGGAATCGTTTGAAGGGTCTAGACGTGACCTCAAATGAAAGAGCTTATAATCACAAACTAACTATAAGATAATGAAACTCGTGTACCTAAGACAAGGCTGCCTATAATACGACCTGTTACTTTGATATAGAAGAATTTAATATGTTTAATCTAATACTCAAGAAGGGTGTGTTTACTTTTAATGTCAACAGTCCGAACGCGTTTTCAAGAGTGAGAGGGTATGGAAGTGTTTCTTAGAAATTTGGTAGACTTTCAATTTAGCGTATAACTTTACTAAGATATCCATTATGACCTGATCGATAACGATGGGGATTATTTTGAAAGACATTAGGAATCTAGGAGGGTTTCCTCGATCTGATCAGATAGTTGGGGAAAGATGAAAAGATTTTAACCCATTAGTTATCACTGATCGCGGAATAATTATCCCACGAATTTTGACTCGCACCCGGCATGTCGGGGGGGGATGGAAGAAAGAGGAAAGAAATGGCGGAGAAGGAACGAAAGAAGATAAACAAAATGGCGCGTAGGAAGGACAAATGATGAGAAAATATGGCGGAAAAGAAAGAAGGGCGATGAGTCACCCGTGAAACTAAAAAAAGAACTACTTACAAGACATAACTCGGGAATTATATGATAATAATTCTCATACTATCTCTCCCGAATAATGGGCATTACACGCGTCTATTCTCCGGGAAAATTAAATTCTTTTATATCAAATTACCTACTCACGGATCTGTGGTTTCCGTTTTTTTTAAAGCTGCGTCAAGAGGAGGTGTGTATGGGACGAATTTAGAGTGAATTTAATGGAAATTCTTCTGTTCTTTGAAAACGGGTGTCTGCTTGTGTTTAGATTACACGAATATTCAATGAAAGGAAGTATCCCAATCAACCTGATACCTGGGTAGTGACGTGGCCGTCAAACCTGACTCAGTGCCCGTATTCTCGTTGCGGGGAATATCCCAGAGCGGCACGCCGGCTAGCCTCTGGTAAATGATAAGAGCCCAACAAGTCCTGAAATATCCGCCACACCGCAAGCTGGTTGACTGTGAAGTGAGAAGCGAGTACTACTATCTCGAATTAAAATACTCCTCCCACTGAACCAGGCTGAGCCCGTGAAAACCAGACACTCCGACTTCTAGACATGAGAAATCTCCTAGACCAAATTGTTTCATCTAGTCTGACACTACACTACCCTTGACTCAATAATTTACATTTAACACTTTTCGCTTAATCTTCACCTGAATACACCACAAGTCGTGTTGATTGTAACTTGAATTAAAATACCTTGAAGACTCACCGAACCAGACTGAATCTGTTAATGAAATTCAATGAGACTGGTATCCCAATCAACCTCTTACCTGGATATATTAAGAACATACTAACCCTCAATTTGTTTTGAATCCTGGTCAATGTTTTACATTTAACACTTTTCGAATTGATTTCCCCAAGAGTAATAACCGGATGACAATACAACTACCCTTGACCGAGTAGGTATTAACTTTCAAGTTCATAAAATAAATTTTCAATGTTCATGTTCAAAAATAATTCTGCCTCGATTTTCTAACATTTAACTATTCATAACTAACCACTGCACTGAACACTCCTGGATTAGTCTTCTAGGAGGTCTCCGTAGGTCGGGTTTTGAAGCTTGAGAGTTCGGAAGCAGATGTCGTCGAGCTCCTTGCTATCGACGCAGCAAACGTCGCTGGCGTCCTTGGTCAGACGGTGGATGGATGTATGGCGCTGTATGACTCGGCTACCTTAGGCGACGGGACAACCGAGAAGGTAACCATTTTCTTGTCTGGAAACTCCTCTAGGATCTTGGAAACTAAGAGCGTATCCTTGCTTGAGTCTGTGTCTCCCTTCTTGGAGGTGGCGTCCACGATGTCGCTCACAGCGGCGATGGATGTAGATGTTCTTAGCGCTGGGGTTATTATCGTAACTCATGACGACGTCAGTGGGTAGGCTGAGAGAGATCCAAGACTTCCCTCCCGACGCGGCTTCACGTCCTTTCTTTGCCATGGTGGTGGTTGCGGCTAGATGTGGCGTCTGTAGCGGCTAGGAACGGCGGCTACGGCGGTGAAGCGCTGCATCGATGGGGCGGGTGTGGCGGCTGTAGCGGTGAAGGGCAGCTGTAGCGGTGAACGTGGCTGCTAGGCGTGCGGCAGGCCGTGGCGTTGGCTGTGAAGGGCGGCGGAGTTGAGGCGAGCGTGGCGTCGAGGCGCGCGGCAGTCTCGAAGGGCGCGGCGGCGGCGGCGACGAAGGGCGCGGCGGCGGCTGGCTGTGTCGGCTCGCTTCTTACAGCTCACTCCCACATGGTCATGGTTCATGTGTGTAGGGTGTTTGGTTTATAGGGGGGGAGATCTAATGAGCCTACTATATGATCGATTACTATATGAAAATTTACTGAAATTTTACTATCTTGCTATTTATTTTTCCAGGTGCGATTCTGTTGCTGTTATTTTTAGGAAATAATATACCACCGCTTTAGTCACCAGTGTCATGACGGAATTTTGGGGTTTCTAAAAATCTTTAAATGAATACTGTATCCTATGACCGATACAAACGAAATTCCCACCACAAAACTACCAGTGTGTTGCTGGTAACTCCTATGGGGAGTTTAGAACTGGTCAACGGTTTTTGAATGATATTACTTGATTAAGATTTTTCATTAGATTACAACTTGAATGGAGGATTTAACTTAGTCTTATGACTTCACTATGTGATTATAGTTTGACCACGTCTCACTGCGGAGAGTACTGAAATGGGGGGTGTATTTAAGGGGAAGGGGTAAGGGTTTAGGTTAAGGGAAACAGGGTGTGAGGTAAGGGGGATGCTGCCACCAGTCCAGGCGAGTACTTCTCTGGTTACTCCCTGGGCACGTTTTTGAATAAGAGTAAGATTAGATTTATTGTTGGTAGTCGTGATTGATACGTGGAATTATACAGAGTAAGGCTGACTCTTTTGGAAGTGTGGGGAATTACTGTCCTAACACAGAATAATCACCTGGGGTTTTATAATAAACACAAGAACTATATTTGAAAACATCATCCTATTTATTCATACTGAAATAGTATGTCTCTTGCTTGAGATCATATCCAACATATAAGGGTTAATCCAACACCGGAAAACTCTAAATCGGATGTAAGAAAAAAAACTACACCCTGATACAGGAAACTCTTCCTATGTGATGAAAGAAAGCTCTTATGAGCATAACTCTCCTCACTGAATCCTATTTAATGAATTATCCTACACTTAGGTAACATACCGCTGAATATTTATAATTACACATGGAAGATATATATATATAGGAGAGAAAATGTGAGAGTAATGAGTTGTTTGTGTATTCACAAGACCATGACTTGAAGACAGGAGCGAGCCTCTTCCTACAGGAAGGATGAGTGTAGACTCCTCCGTCGAAACCTACAAGAAGGATGAGCGGGGACTCGTTAATAATACTTATAAGGATGGGTAGACCTCCTTTACGTTAGCGTAAACTAAACATTGTTACCCATATTTGAAAATATAGATAACAAGGAAAAGGGGGGGGGGGGGGAAACAGGAGCGAATGTGGAGCGACTTACCTACAAGAAGGATGAGCGGGGACTGGCGTCTCACGGCGTTACACCGCCCGAGGCAGAAAAAAAGGAATCGTTTGAAGGGTCTAGACGTAACCTCAAATGAAGAGCTTATAATCACAAACTAACTAATAAGATAATGAAACTCGTGTACCTAAGACAAGGCTGCCTATAATACAGACCTGTTACTTTGATATAGAAGAATTTAATATGTTTCAAATAATACTCAAGAAGGGTGTGTTTACTTTTAATGTCAACAGTCCGAACGCGTTTTCAAGAGTGAGAGGGTATGGAAGTGTTTCTTAGAAATTTGGTAGACTTTCAATTTAGCGTATAACTTTACTAAGATATCCATTATGAACATGATCGATAACGATGGGGATTATTTTGAAAGACATTAGGAATCTAGGAGGGTTCCTCGATCTGATCAGATAGTTGGGGAAAGATGAAAAGATTTTAACCCATTAGTTATCACTGATCGCGGAATAATTATCCCACGAATTTTGACTCGCACCCGGCATGTCGGGGGGGGATGGAAGAAAGAGGAAAGAAATGGCGGAGAAGGAACGAAAGAAGATAAACAAAATGGCGCGTAGGAAGGACAAATGATGAGAAAATATGGCGGAAAAGAAAGAAGGGTGATGAGTCACCCGTGAAACTAAAAAAAGAACTACTTACAAGACATAACTCGGGAATTATATGATAATAATTCTTATACTATCTCTCCCGAATAATGGGCATTACACGAGTATATCAACAATACGTCGTCACTTTTTGTATCCAGTCAGCCGTTTTTAAATAATCCGCAATCAAAATCTGCAAATTCCCCGAGTTTTCAAAACGCTCTCAAGGTTTGCAGACGCTCAGGCTCAGGCTCGGTGACGTACCATCAGGGAGGCTCATCTTCCCGCGCTGATCAGAGAGACACGTAAACACAGAGATAAATACAGGGTGTAACACGAGTTTATGCAAATGTTGATACAGGAGATAGACCGAATTATTCTAAGAACAAAATGCTCTATACCCATATGCTTTCTGAAGCTTCCTTTACGTGACATGGAGTGAGAAAGAATTACCGCAGCCGTCATGTAACTCACGGCTAGCGGGAGGCAGGAGGGATGAGATGTGCACTCGCGCGTATGCCCCCCGGTGAAATTATGAATTATTTAATCATAATTTCTACTAGTTATGGACAATTACAGTATCTTATAAGTTTTAACTACACAATCGATATTAATAAACGGCTGTTATTTACCAAATAAGCAGTACATGAGAACAGCAGGGCTGTCTCAAGCAAAAATGTCAAGGGCTACTTGGCATTATGTCGGCGAGAGAGAGGCAAGGTGGGTAGGGATGGGTGCCGTGCGAGGCTACATCAGCTGTGTCCCTCCTTCTCCCGCCCAGATTAGTGGCAGTGTTTAGTTTGAGAGAGTTAAAATCATGACTTATTTAGTTTCAATTTGAGAAAAAAGCTGAGACAGTGTTGTACGTTTACGGTAATTGAAGTATTTTCTGGATAGGGTTTTCTGGATATGGGGATTTTTCAGCCCCATACCCAAAAATAATACTTCACATTACCGAAAGCGTAAACACTGTCTAATTTTTCTCCAAATTGAACTAAATAAGTCATGATTTTAACTCTCAAACTAAACACTGCCCTAATCTGGGCGGGAGAAGGGGGGGACACGTGATGACCCTGCACGGACCCCCCCTACCCCCTTGCCTCTCTCCGCCGACAAAATGCAAGTAGCCTTGACTTTATTGCTTATGAAGCCCTGTGTTCTCATGTACTGCTTATTGGAAAAAAACAGCCGTTTTTTAATATCGTTGTGTAGTTAAAATTTATAAATATGTAATTGTCCATAATAGTAAAAATTATGTTAAATTTTTTCTAATTTCAGGGGGGAATACGCGCGAGGCACATCTAAACCCTCCTGCCAAGATAAGAGACAGAAAAGAAGAAAAAAGGGGGAAACCTGTTAATCCCCCTCGTACTGGGGCCAAACATATAGGACCCATGACAATCGGGGTTTCTTTTTTTCCTCATAGTAACGGCCCAGCGTCATTTCTTTCGGTGTCAGATTGAGCATGTACTCAAATCTGTCACAGCGAAGTTTCACGTCACACCGAAGACAATCGCTCACATAACTTTTGCCGACAGGTGCCAGACGGGAGTGCTGGGCGTCCCGTTTGACGCATAAATAACTCGTGCCCTTTTGGAGGGAAGATTTTTTTTTTCGCGCGTTTTACAAAAGTGTGTTTTTTAGGGAAAATAAGGGGGAAAATCAATTATTTTTTGGGGGATTTGGGTTTTGAATGTACATTTAAAATAATTCGGGAAAAAAAAAAAGGGGCTGGGCGATTACTTTTAAAAAGTTTTTTTTTTAGTCACACTTATAGTTGATGATGCAAGTTCCTCTGATCCTTTATCTCACTTATTGGCGCAGGAGGAAATGTGTGGTGTGAGGAAGTTAGGGCAAAGAAAAAGGGAGTGAAGGAGGGAAAGGGAGTTAGGGCAAAGAAAAGGCAAAATGAACGGAGGAATGAAAAAGGTGAAAAAACCCCATCAAGGAAGTAAGGGTATATATTAACCCAAATTTCAGAAAAGGGAGGAAGCGTGGGAAAAATACAAAAATAAATTACAGAAAAGAAAAAATAAATTCAGGGGCCCAATCCACAAACACATACGCTGGTGTATGTCAGAGTAATAGTACAGGGGCGGCATTTTGGAACACTACTAAGACCATCTTAGGGGACTAAGACCATCTTAGCGCTAGGTGGACATTTTCGGAAGCAAAGTTCGCTCCGCCTAAGACAGTGCAGCGAGTGTAAACTAAGGCAGGGTTGGGGTCGTCTTAGCCCGCAATTTTCTCCGTCACCATAACAACAATGGTTATATTATTGGTTATATATTATCAGTCGTGGGCGTTGCGATAAGTAAAGCGATAATGCGATAAAGCGATAATATCGCTTTAACCGAAAATTTACCGCTTATCGTTTATCGCAAGACCGGAAAAACTTATCGCTTATATTTATCGCTTTCAAATTTCCCGCGATAAATCCAGCGATAAAGTAGAAGACGAAAAACCGTTACGGCGGGAGGTTACAGGCTCATTGTTACGCGGCAAACAGATGCGGCCAGGCGCCTGGCGGCCCGCGCTTCTGTTGTCAGTTTCTTTGAATAGCCCCCCAAACTGGACGCATCTGATCTCAGCTCTGTGTTTCATTGTGCTACCAGCGATCCAAAGCTTCTTTGTGTTATAACTTATATATACTTAATTCTTATTGTATATTGCTATCTTAACTGAATATCTAATTAATATATATTAGTTTTATATATTTTTTGAGTTTTGAGGTGCGCCTCGCGCGTGCCTCCCGTTCGTACGAACGTCGCGTGATTTTGTGTTTTAACTTTTCCTTTTCAGGAAATCGTTTAGGTTTTTGCGTTTTATATTGCGTTATTAATTAGTGTCGCGGCGGGCGCGCTTCATTGTTCGAGAATAGTGAATTTAGTGATTAGTGAGTGTCAAGATGTCAGGCAAGAGGACAGTGGAGGACTTTTTCCGCGTGGAGGCCAGCAGCAGTGATGTGACTCAGGAAAGGGAGCGGAACATTTCCGGGAGTTCGGGATCTGTGGACATTCCCACCATCACTTTTATTAAGTAATATATGGTGTTTTAAGTGTAAAAAAGAGGTTTTTAAATGCATAAGTAGCAAAAATAGAGTATTTTTGGATTTATCGCAGGATTTATCGCTTATCGCTTTAAGGTATTTTGGAAATTTATCGCTTTATCGTTATAGGACTTAGCGGAAAAATTTATCGCTTTATCGTTATCGCTTTATCGCAAAATTTATCGCTGCCCACCACTGTATATTATATATATTTTAGACTGTATATAGTATATTAGGCTGTATAATACACTATGTATATATATATATAGGTGTGGGCTATATATATACTATATATATATAGGGGTGGGCTGGGCGGAATAGATATGATTTGCGACAGAAACGGTTAGCAGATTAATTCTAAACATATCAAAACACACCAGAAAAAAAGTGTCGTTATTCACGATAATATCACATACTGGCTATGATATGTGTGTGGAGGATGAAAAGGGGGAAGGTAGAGGAGGGAGAAGAAATAATAGAAGAAAAAAAAGGAGACAGAGAGAGAGAGAGAGAGAGAGAGAGAGAGAGAGAGAGAGAGAGAGAGAGAGAGAGAGAGAGAGAGAGAGAGTCCCTCGGCGTGTACACTGCAGTGACTAGCAGAAATACATATCTGGCAACTCAAGGAGAAGGAAGAGGAGGGAGAAGAAATAATAGAAGAAAAAAAAAGGGAGAGAGAGAGAGAGAGATGAGAGGAGAGAGAGAGAGAGAGAGAGAGAGGAGACATCGGCGTGGTATAGATTTCGCCAAACAGACTTGTGTCGCGCGCGCTGATTGGTTAGGTGAACTAAGAGGTGCCTTTGTCCCCTTACACGAGGCTAAAGAGACGCCGAAAATGCTTTCTTGTAACTTCTGGCCGGTATAACTAAGTCGGTCTAGGACGCTAAGAGGGGTAAGTTAGTAGAGCCCCTTCGAAAATGACCCACCCGTGTAGCATTAGCCAAAAAGTGGAAATAATGTAGAAAGCTGATTTTTTCAGGAGAGCTCCAAAATATTGCTGTATATCGCCCTTATGCAAGTTCTGCAAATTCAACCTCGTGGCATTTTCAGTAATCTCAAATGGCCGCCATCACACATTAACGACAATGAAATCTATGATCATGGCGTACCGAGGGGTGTAGGGGCCATGCGGCAAATGCCCTCCCACTTTGCAAAAATGAAATATAATAGTAAAATATTATAGATAGTAAAATATTGTGGTCTGCTTATGTAAATATTATATATAATTGGATATATATATAATTCATATATCTATATAGATAAATATAAAATATATATATGTATATATTATAAGTATTTAATATTATATATATTTTTTTTTTTTGTTTTTTATTTTTGAGCTCACCCTTTTACATTTTCTGGGTACGCCACTGACTATGATCATCCATCCGAGTTCGTAGTAATAAGATTTTTGTGTGTACATCTATGTTTTAGAGTGTGCTAAATACAATAGAGCCATAAAAAATATTTTGAGTTGACAAAATTGCAAAAATTCCCAAAAAGGTAAAGAAAAAAAATTTTTTTTTTTTTTTAAAAAATACCACAACTATGTTTGTCCGTTACTTTTTATAATAGCCAAACTTGTTATTTTTGGGTACAAAACCCCTTTAAAAACCACAAATAACCCAACCTATTTTTAAGGGAAAATCTAATCAGGGGTTTCCCCCCTTCCCCTTTGGGATATCAGAACTTTGCAAATTTTACAATTGTCCCCACTGAAACCCAGTGCACATTAGGTACACTCCATCCGGGGGCCTTGAAACAACGACATGACTTTCCACACCCTCCCCTTGCAGCCGCAAGATACCTTTTTCAGTCCCTTCTGGGAGAAAACAGGCCAAATGGGTATAGTTTTAAAACAGATTCCCCTCTCTTTACCCCACCCCACCATTTGGTGGTAGCTCTTTCCCTCCCATTGCTAAGGCATGGTAGGGTTTCTATAGCTATGGAATTTTGGAGCTCTGAAGTTGGGGGATTGATTCCAATTTGGGAAACCAGATGAGGAAAAAGGGACGCTCTACGTGTAGATGGGAAAACATAACATAGGATGTTTGGCCGGAAATTTTGCCCGGACAGCTCCATACAGTTTAGTAGAAAAAACTCTCCTATGCGTGCATTTCATCCGGGACTGCTGTCAACTGAGAGAAAAAACACTCAAACAGCCCCAATTGTCATCCCCATCGAACAGCAAAGGGCCTTTTTTTTTCCCTTGGGATTGTATATGGAAGAAAACAGTACCCAAAACCCCAGGATTGCATGTACAAAACATCGGGTGTTTTTTTTGATGCTAAAACAAGCTTCCTGGTTTTTCACTTTAACAGAAACCCCATGAAAAGGGGTTTCCCGCCACAGAGCATATAAAGATTCTTTTTTTGGGGGGGCTTGTGCGACCATCATCCCCAGCAGTCATAATTTCCCCACGAAAAACGACAGGGCGAATTTGATTTTGGGGGCACCATTTTAGGGCAGTTGATGTAATCAACATTGAGCAACACCCTCAGCATCTCCCAAAAAATCTGTTTGACAATTAAAACCCACACCTCTTTTTCTCTTTAAATTTTTTTTGGAAATTTGGGCCCTTTTTCCTGCCTTCCCCAGAATCCCTTTTTTTTGATGTTGGGGTTTTCTTTTCCCAAAACTAAAAGAAATGTCAGGAGAAGGTTTTTTGGGGCTCTTCCTGTGTTCCGCATTTTTATTTGAGGAAGAAAGGGCCCATACCCTTCCAAACTACTTTTAAAATTCCTGGCCCATGGGTGAACAAAAACAGGGGATACATAGGGCCCCCACCCTGGTTGTATGGGGGGTCAGCACCATGGCAAGCTTTGAAGATGTCCCCTTTAAAGGCCCAAAAGTGAATTTATCTGGAATTCCCTAGGAACATTCATTTTCGACTTGAGAACACAAAGAAAGGACACTCTTGTGTTCTTCCCTCATGATACCTTTACCCGAATGGGAGGGGGGCCCTTTTTAGAAAAACTCGTGAACAGATATTCCCCCAAATCTCAGAATTTCCCCCGGATCACACATGTGACCCTCTGAAAAATACTGCCCCAAAAAAGAACGGGTCCACTTTTAATGTTGCCATTTATCCCCTTTTTTGGTTTTTTTAACCATATATCGCAAATTTTTAAAAGCGGCCATTTTCCTTCTGAAAATGCCCCCCGGGTTTAAAATTTGCAGAATTTTGGGCACAGTGGACATGTTTTAGGGTTTTTTTCTGGAGGTCCCTGAAAAATCAGCTTTCTACTATTTTTTTGGGTTTTTTAAAAATTTTTTTACTAATGCTCCTGTACTAAAACCCCTTTAATACTCCCTTTTAAAAACTTTTTGGTTAGGAGTAAAATCGCCCCCAAATGGGAATGCGTCAAAAAAAAAAGGCCCAGACTTTACCCCTCGGTGCAAGTTGCCCCAAAACCCTCCCTGGCGGATCCGGGCCAAGCGTCCCTTATCCTTTTCCCGTGACTTAACGGGGCCAATTTAGGCGTAAAATTTTAAAAACCACCTCGAGAGGAGTGAAGGGGGTTTAAATCTAAAATAAAATAAAAAAAACTTCATTTATTTTTTCCAAATAAAACGTTACCACTGGGGAAAGGGATTAAAATTTAAACCTTTTGGTAGCCGGCAGCGGCTGGTGTTTACAAATTTTTTGGGAGATCCCAACCCTTTGGTGGGGGGGCCGCCTCGGCTGTGGGGGGACTCCCTTGGGGTTTTTTTTGTTGTATTGGGTTCTTTTATTGGGCAGCACCAGTTTGGGGCAGTCTAGTTGTGATTTCTTTGGGTTTAACACGTGTCGCAGAAGGGATTTTTTCCCCCCCCCCCCCTTCTTCCTACCCTTTCCCCCGCGCCCCTCACCCCAAGCCACCTGAGGTCCACCCCTTTTTAAGTAGCGAGTGTTGCGAGATTGTGCCCGACCAAAAATCCCGCCTAAATGTGTTTTTGTAATGTGACTTTTGGTTTCCCAATTAAAAAACAATGGATCAGGAAGTTTATTTTTCCCCTTTCCCCCCACTGTGTGTAAACCTTTCCCTCACGCCCTTGAACCGTACCCCCCCAGTCCTGGAGTGTAACAGGGTTTTAAGAGAAAACCCAAGGGAAACCCCTTTTCCTTTACTTTGGTCTTAGAATGTGGATTTTTAAACCTACGGGGAAAATTTTTGTATGTAACGGGCCAGGCAGTCGGCGGGTGAATTAAAAAAAATGGGGGAAAGGGGAAGGAGGGGGTTTTAGCCAAAGGGGGGAGATTTGGCCCCAAACCGCCCACCCCCAGGGGCGGGTAGGATTTGGTTCGGCACAGTGGCTATGTTACCGCTGATTTGAAAAGGGAAAAACCATCGGGAATTTGAAAAAAAAAACAACGGGGAAATTAGTGAGTGGCAAAGTAAAAGGGGCCCCCGGGGGCTTATAGGCAGGGGGGCCCAAAAAATACGGCCCGCGGGCCCAATTTCCCAAGATCTGAAACTCGAAAAATCCCAAGTGGTGCTGGCATTTTTAAAACTCAAAGGGTTTGGGTTAACGTTTTTTGGCTCCGCGACAAATTTTTTTTCAAAAATTTAAATTTTCGCATAAACATTGATGCACCGCATCTAAATTTACCAAAAAAATATGTTTTTCTGTTTTTTCTACAAAATTATATGGATGACATGCATTACAGGGAAAAGTTCTAAAATAGAAATTTTAATCCCAAATACTGGGCCTCGAGTAGCAAATTTAAATATTTTTTTTACATGTTATTTGGCATGAAAATTTGGCTTGTTCACACTTTTTCTAAAAACAGTACGCTGGCCCGGGGCCAAACGCTTGTAAAAATACAATAAGAAATTTCCCTTTGGGAAAAAAAACGAAAAATTTAAAAAATGCCGAAATGGCTTTTCCCTGCACATATGGGTTTAAAATTTGTGGAGGGGGAGGGTGCCGCGGGGGGGAGGGGTGGGCGGGGAGATTGTGGCGGGGAGAGGGAATAAAAACTTGCCACTTCCGCGCCCGGACTAATTCACTTCCGGTTTCCTATTGATTGATACAATAATAAACGGGAACATATGACGCCTAGGTATAGAAAATTTCTAAACATACGTTATTGACTATTAATATCATAGAGAAAGCTTTTACCTCGCCTCCTCAACTAAAAACCTATTTGGGTTTTTTGGGTTATATAAAATGTTTTACAAAATTTCGGGCTTCATAAATTTATGCTTTAGAAGAAAATCGCCCCAAATATTATATTTTTGTTTTTTTAAATGGCATGGAGTACCCCCAATTTTTTTTCCTTTCGGGTTGGCCCCAATTTTTCCCCAAAATTGTGATTTAAAAAACTCCCAGCACCCCTGGCATTTGGGGATTTGCATTTCTCTCAAATTTTTCCAATGACCCTAAAACCCGAAAAATGCCGGGGTTTCGCTGGCATTTTTTAACTAAAGGTTGGTTACTGTTTTTTGGCTCCCCCGACTAATTTTTTCCCCAAAAATTAATTTTCGCGATAAACTTTGAGCACCGCATCTGAAAAACCAAAAAATTAGTTCTCTTTTTTGTTCAAAACTAATTATAGGGGATCCATGCTTTCCGAGGGAACGTTCTTAATGAAATTTAAGGGAAATTTTACTCGCCTCAAAGTAGCAAAGTTTTAATATATTTTTTACATGTATATTTTTGGCATGAAAAATTTGGGGGGAGGGTTCCCCACTGTTTTCAAAGACAGTACTGCTGCGTCTGGAAAAACGCTTGCCCAAAATACAAAACCCAACCCTTTGGGAAAAACGAAGAAAAAAGAATCCCAAATTTCGGTTTTGTTGCTGCGAAAATTTGGGTTAAAATTGTGGGGGGCGACACCCCGCGGGGGGGGAGTGGTGGGGGGAATTGTGGGGGGGGAGATTGAATAAAAAACATGCCATTTTCAGGGTTTCAAATCATTGCATTTCCAGGTTTCTATCTGTTTATACACAATAAAAACCAAAATAGGGAATGCCAAAGGAAATAATAATTTCTAAACATAGTTATTGCTATATAAATATAAAGTAACTTTTACCTCCCCCCCCCCTCCTAAACAAAACCTATTGGTTATTTGGTTAAAAAAACATTTTTTACAGCTCAGGCTTTATAAAATATACTTTATAGAAGAAAACGTTCTTAAAATTTATACTTTTGGGGTTTTAAGTGCCGTGGAATAAGCCCATTTTTTTCCTTTAAAGTTGACCAACTTTTCAAAAATTTGGTGGGGTTAAAACTGCCAGGGGGACCACGGGCTTTTCGGATTTGAAAGTTCTCTCAAATTTGCGGCCGCTGCCTTTTTTAATGGACCCTACCCATAACTAGTCAGGTTTTGTTTACAGGGGTGCATTGTGGGGATAAGGGGGGGGTCGCCCCCGGGTGGCCCCCACGAAAGGGGAAAAATACGGGGGATTTTAAGAATTTAGATTATTTTGCGCGAAATTTTATTCCGGTGCTTATTACTGTGCTCTGTTCTGCTGGGCAAAAACTATAGAAAAAGACCTGAGGGAAGGCTGATGTGCAGAGGGTTCTAAAACCCAAAAAAACAGAGTCAAAACAGGCCCCCGTCAAAAGGTTAAACAAATGGGGGTGCGTAATGTGTCCCTACCACTTTCTTATTCTTAAAGAGACCCCTGCTGTGAATGTTTTTTCCCGGTTTTGAAAACCTTCGCACACCAACCCTCACCCCCGGGGCCCTTTTCTATGTTGTCACGAGCACGGAAATAAGCACCTGGAAAAATCAATTTCGCCCAAAACAACTCCCAATCTTTTTTTTATGTCGTAGTCTTTCTTTTTTAGGGTGTACTATTCTGGTTTTTGATAGTATTAAAATGCCTTATTAATTTAGTTCCTTTTGTTGGTTTTTCCTCATAATAAATAAATGCTACAAACATGGTTTTTAAGTTTACTTGACGACCAAAAGAATACTCTTGAGGGCTTAACCAAAATCACCAACCTTTGCTTTGATTTATCTTATTACTCCATCCATAAACAAGTTGCATAAACCCCGGGACATTACCCATCCTTGCCTCCTGGTTTCCTGCTGCAAAGGTACTGTTTGTCTACCGATATTTTTGTCCCTGCAAAAATCGGGAAAAATCACCGACAGTAATTTGGGTTTTTATTTCCCGGGCCAAATTTTGCCCACATTTCCATTTCGCCACACCCCTTTTAGTCATTTGCCCCAGGGATTTTGCCCACACTTTTGGAGTCTATAGGAGCTTTGGAGGTTAAAGGGTTTTATTTGTTAGTGTGGCGAGAACCCCCCAACCCCCCCTAGGAGGTTAGGTTAGATTGTTTTTGGGGGTTAGGGGAGGTTAGATTTGGGTTTTAGGTTAGATTTGGTTAGGTTTGGGTTTGATTAGGGTTTGGGTTTGTTTTTGGATAGGTTTTTTTTTGGTTAGGTTTTAGCTTAGGTTTTAATTTTGGTTTTGGTTTGCATATCGGGGGTCAACCCCTGCTAGGGTAGGTTAAATTTTGGGTTTGGCTAGGTTTTTTTTTGGGGTTTGGCAATTTTCGTCATTTCGGGCCCCCCCGGCATTTTTTCCCCCCCCCTGTAAGTCAATTTTGCCCCCCCATAAAAAGAGTCCCCTTTGCCCACCCTATAAGAGTCAATTCGCCCACTCTAAAGTCAATTTTGACCCCCACGATCCATGTCACGGAGTCCCTGTAAAATTTTTCTTTCCCCTGGGAGAAATGGAATGAAAAACCCTAACCTTGGGGGGAAAAGACGGTAAATTTTTTAGTGTTTGCCCCTTTCTTTTCCCCCTTCCCCCCCCAAAAAGTTTGGGGACCTGGGGAAAGCGGGGTTTTTTTGGGTGGGGAACAAATTAAGGGGTCGGAAACACGTAATTAAAACTTGTGTAGGGGGGGGTAAAATTCCCCAGATCTAGGGGAATTTTTTCCTTTTTTTTAGAGGAAAAAATTTCCCTAACCAAAAAAAAACCTAACCTAACCAAAAATTTTTCCACCCTAGCAGGGGGGTTGAACCCCCCCGAAACCTAATCTAACCTAAGCTAACCAAAACTAACCCATCTAAACCCAAATTTGATTTGGGTTTGGTTAGGTTAGATTTTGTTTTTGGGAGGTTAGGATAGGTTTTGATTTTTTAGGGGTTTGGTTTTCGGTGGGTCAAGCCCCCGCTGGGTAGGTTAATTTTTGGGTTTGGCAATTTTCTCTAGATATAAAGGGGGTTACCCTAGATCTAGGGAATTTTTCCCCCCCCCTACACAACTCTTTTAATTTCGGGGTTTCCCACGGGTAAATTTTTTACCCAACCCCAAAACCCGCATTCCCACAGTCCCCAAACTTTGGGTTTGGGGGGAAATGGGGGGAGTATGGGCAAACACTAGAAAAATTTTCCGCATTTTTGCCCCCGGTTTCTGGTGGGGGGATTCCATTCTGCCAAGGAAGAATAAATTAAAGACTCCGTACATGGGTCGTTTTGGGCGGAAATTTACTTTTGGTGGGGGAATTTACCCTTTTTGTGGGCAATTTACCTTTCATGTAGAAAGAAATGTCTTGTGGGGGAAAAGACGAAAAAATTTCCAACCAAAAAAAACCTAACCTAACCAAAAATTAAAATTTCCCTAGCAGGGGACTTACCCACCCATATGCTTTAACAACCAAACTAAAATAAGCTAAAACCCAACCTAACCAACCAAAAATTAAAACCCACCCCAACCTAACCAAAAACTAAACTAACCTAACCTAAACCCAAACTAACCTAAAATACCCCAAAACTAACCCCCCCCTAAAACCCAACCTAAACAAATTTAAACCTAACCTCCTAGCGGGGGGGTTGGGGGGTTTTCGACACACTAAAAAAAAAAACCTAACCTCCCAGCTCCTATGATCCATAGTGTGGGCGAAAAGACTCAATGGTTTGCGAAATGGCTGTGGGGGAAAGACCCGGGTACCAAACCCAACCCTTACTGTCCCGGGGATTTTTTCCCCATTTTTTTCAGGGGGCAAAAAAATTTGTAGACGACAGTACCATGCAGCAGGTACAGTCCGCAAGAACTTCGCCCCACTTGGGGGCAAGGGAATCCCATCAATTTTTTTAAATTTTTTTTTCCCTTTTCTAAAAAAAGTTTGTCAGTTCCTCTTAGAGGGCCCGCTCCCCCCCCCTAAATAGCCACAAAGGGTTTTTAAACCCTTTCCCCATTTTTAGTAACCCGAGGAAATAATAATATTTTAAATCCCGCACCAACCCGCTAAAGCCCAAATTTTAAAACTCCCTCCCCCCCTCCCTCTTTCCCTCCCCTTTCCCGCCCTTTCCCTTTAGCCCTTCAAATGGGTCCTTTTTTGTGTGGGGGTGTGTGTGTGTGTGCGCGCGCGGGGGCGCGTAGATGTGGGAATGTTTGCCAATAATATTTTTTGGAAATTTTCTATAAATTTTAAAATATTTTTAATTTTAATTTTTGTATGTGTATATTTCCCCATTGTTTGAAGTGTCAGAGAGAGAGAGAGAGAAGGAGGGGAGAGAGAGAGAGAGGCCCAAATTTGGGAATTATGGGTTTTAAAATCCTGCACAAACCAACCACTAAAACCCTTTTTTTAAAAAGGTGGGCGGGCCCAGGTGCTAAAAACTTTTTCCTTCCCTTTTGCCTCAACAAGGCTTTCTGTCCATTTTTCATCCTTTTAGCCCAAAATATCAGGGCCAGGACCCATAATAAAAAATTTAGTGGAAATGTGCAGTCACTTAGCCTCAAACCCGCACTTCAGTCAGTACACCCACAAACACACACACGCACAACCCCGGGAAATTTGTATTATATGATTAAAATACTTTCTTTAATCAATAGTTTTTTTCACTTAATTTTAAACCCCCTTCTCTCCTCTCCCTCTCTCTTTTTCTCTCCCCTCTCTCTCTCTCTCTCTCTCTTCTCTCTCTCCTTTTCTCTCTAGAAATACGATCGATTCAAATATACTTAGTTTACTAATGCTATGCCAAACATAGCATAGCATTTGGGAATAGTATAGCAGTTTGTGGTGGAGTATTTTCCTTGTTTTGCAGTAGGTGTTAATGAATAGTAAAATTTTAGTTTTTTGTCTCGCAATTACAAATAAGGAAAAGTTTAACAGCCTAACAGAGGGGGAGAGATAGGGAGGGGGACGGAAAAGGGGGATGGATGGGGGGGGAGAAAGAAAAGGAAAAAATGAAGGAGGGGAAGGGGGGAGGGGGAAAAGAAAGGGCCCGAAAAGGGAAAAAATGAAGGGAGGGAAGGGAGGAGGGGAGACAGAAGGACCCCCAGGGAGGGGAACAGGTGTTGAAGAAGAAAGGGAAAGGGAAAAGGGGAGAGGGAGGGAAGAAGGGAGGGGGACAAAAGATTAAAAAGGAAAAAAGAAAGGGGAGAAAGGGTTACGAAATTTTAAAAGGAATGGGAGGGGAAAAAAAGGGGACTTAAGGAGAGAAGAGAGAGAGAAAAGAGAGGGATAGGGGAGAGAGAGAGAGAGAAAGAGAAGAAGAGAGAGAGAGAGATTGGGGGAGGGAGGGAGGGGGATGGCCCCCTTTGGGGGTTTAAAAACATCCCAGGGGGAAAGGGGGGGGGGAAAAGCATTGGGACGATTTTAGAATATGAACGTAATTTTTTTGGAAAATACGAAAAGGGAAAGGAAAGGGGGAGGATCGAGGGCCTGGGGTTCGCGGGTTTTGGTGGGGTGGGTGTCCTGAGGGAAGGATGGGTAATGTCACCGTTTGGGTTAAAGCAAAATTTTTTATGGATGGGGTAAAAAATAAATCAAAACAAAGGTTTGGGGAGTTGGGATAGACCAAAAAGGGATTCATTGGTCCAAGTAACACTTAACCCCTGATGTAGCATACTTATTATGGGGGAAAGGGCAACCCAAAAAGGGAATCAATTTAAAAAGGGAAATTTTAAAACTATCATTTAAACCCTGGGAAAATGTACAGCCTACAAAGGGGAAGACTAAGACGATGAAAAAAAAAAAGAGTTTTTTGGGCGAAATTGGGTATTTTCCCGGTGCTAATTTCCGTGCTCGGGTGACAAAATAAGAAGACCTAGGTGGGGGTTGATTTTTGGGGAAAAACTTTTAAAAAAGGAAAAAAAGTTACAGCAGAGTCTCATTAAAAGTAAGGGAAGTGGGGAGGGACACATTACGTACCTACCCGTTGGGTTACCTTTTGACGAGGCTCTGTTATGGGCTGGTTTTTTTGGTTTTGAAACCTCTTAGTATCTGAGTATCTGCACATCACCATTCCTCGGTCTTCTTATAGTGTTGTCACGAAAACCCAGACAAGTAGTAAAAGCACCTGGAATATCTTTTTCGCCAAATAACTCAAATTCTTCCATCGCCGTGTTTTCCTTCGTAGGTCCTCCGCGGCGCCCCCGCCTTACCCCCCCAAAGCACCCTTAAAAAAACCGTGATGTGTTTTTTCTGGGGGCCCCTTGGCCCGCAGTAAAAATTTTTAAAAAGTAAAGAAATTTTTTTGTCCCAAAAAGAATTGTTCAGGGGGCCCAGGGGGGAAGTTGGTGTGTGTGTGTGTTTGTGTGTGTGTGTGTGTGTGTGTGTGTGTGTGTGTGGTGTAAGAGAGGAAAAGAGAGGAGAGAGAGAGAGAGAGTTGGGTTTTGTGTAGTAATCTGGGTTTTTCGCTCCCCATCAGACATATATACAGATGTCACCCCCACAGGGAAACACACTTACGGGTTGTCGCAGTGGGGGTCACCGGGGGGGGCTAAAGGGGGGACTTGGGCCCCCCCCCCCAAATCGGGCTCAAAACCCCCCAAAATTTCTGCTAGTGCCGTACCCAAAAACATAAAAAAAGGGAATATTTATCCAATTTTCCATGCCCGAGCAAAACCTTTTTTTTCCCCTTTTTTTTTTTTTTTTTTTCATAGAAAAAAGGGTTTGTTTTTTTCATTTAAATTTTTGAATATGTTTAAAACAACCTTAAAATTACTAATTATTCTATTATAGAGATTTCTTAGAACCCCCCGTTCCCTTTCCAAACCGCTGACCCTGCATTGCTTTTTTAAAAATGACAAAATAGTTACCTTCATTCTGACTTCCATCGTTTTCGTTTTCTTTCATGACTTAAATCATGCTACGCACCATGTTTCCATTTTAGGGTAAAATCCCTAAAATGGGGTTAGACCCCCTTTTAGGGTAGGGGTTTGGGGGAATGAAACTAGGGAAATTCTGGGGGAATCGGGTTTTTGCATTTTTTAAAAAATTCAAATTAAAAGGATTCATTGACGAAAAAATGTGTTAAATTTTATTTTTTATCACACAAAAAATTTATTTTTTTGGTGCCGTAAAAAAAAATTTTTTTCTAAATTTTGGCTGCCAATTTTATGTAAAATGGATTCAAAGACGATTTTTCTCCTTCATATTTGCATTTGAGCAATTTTTATATGCAAAATCGCACTTTAATTGACCCTTTCGTTTTTTAATCTTAAATGAGTACGCGTGCCCGGGTTGGCCGGGGTTTTTGCATCTGCACCAATATGAGTTCCAAATGACTCTGGTAGCTTTTTGATCATTGGTTCTCGGGCCTACTCACGTGTCACAGCCTTACTTTGGGCCTAGAGGTCCATCATGCCCTTTCTTGATAAGCAGGGCAGGCCCCCGGGGGTGGGCCCGACCCCGGGATAAAACCCGTCTCTGGCCTGCTGCCCCACCACTGCTCCCCGCAGCCTGTCACCGCTTCACCTCTTCGGTGCTCTGAGTGTGGATAGAGAACCCCGGAACCTGACGGCTTGACCGGGGTCTCCGGTCTGACCCCGGGGACAGTAGCGGTAACCCGGCTCGTGCACCTGGCCAGGCTCCCGCTGATCGTGTCTGCAAGCTGGGGCTGAAAAGTTCAGCTTGGGTGGATGCAGTTTCACGGTGCCCCCATACTCCTCGCCAGCCCTTAGTTTTCAAATCTGGGTACGGCGAACCTGCGGTCGTCCTAAATTTTACTGCCATCACGAGAGGAGGACACTTCTGAGTGTGGAACCATGCCCCTTCCCGCACGTGAAGGTCCAGCTGTTTGGCCTTTTTGGGCTGCGACCTCATCACTCTGAGCTGCGTGAGGATGTGCTTGGGTCTGTGGTGAACCCTTTATGTGTATAGAGTTTGAAGTACACCTGAGGGGATTTCTGCTAACTTCCAGGGGGTTTTTGTTCTTTGCCAGTAGTCCGCTTTTTGGTCCCATGTCACGAGCGCTGGGCGTGGGGAGCCTCTGAAGTGGGACACCTTGCACATTTATCTCCTGCCTCGGACGGGGGAAAGCCCCCCTTCACGCCGGACCAGCTGGTAGGGAACCCGCTGCCTGCTCCCTGTCACTGGGACATGCTCCTCCCTGATCACCTTGGGTGCGTTTTTCCCCTAGCTGTCGGGGGACCATCGCCCCGGTCTTGTCTTTCCTCCCCCGTAACCCCAAACCAATATTTTGGACCCCGGTTTTCCCCCGGTCAAGGTCCCTGGCCGATCCATGGCATCCGCCTGGCCCCCCTCAGCTTTTTAGGATCGCAAGCAGGTACGACAGTCTTGGGGAGAGGTGGGCCCCAGCGATAAAAGGGCCTGAAGGAAAACCAGAAGCCAAGGCGCAGCATTTGGGGGGAAAGTCCCAGCCGGATGCTTGCCAGCGCGGTTTCCCGGTGGCATTGTGTTTCTTCTTTCAGTGGCCTGTCCAAAAATGCATCACAGGGGGGCCAGGGACCCCCCCCTCCCCTGACATCGGTCTACCCTATGGGGAACCTCCTGTTGCTCCTGCCTCTTTCCTCTGATGGCGGGTGAACGATCCTCCGTCCCCTCCTCAGAATCCTGGGATCTTCAGCCTGGCCAGGAAAAATCTGCTCCTGAGCTCAAAAACGTTGCCTTTTCATCTTTCGCTTCTGCTTCTTTACTTAGCCCGCTCTTCCAATCTTTTTCTTTGCTGCTTTCACGTCTATGCGTCTATTTTTTCTACCCCTGTATCATCATTGCCCTCCTCCCAACTTTGACCCTTTTGGTTTGTACAGTCCTCCGGTCAAAAGGGACTTTGCTGGGCCCGGGGGCGTCACATGCCGTGTGCTTCGCGGGGCCCGCTGGGGGTTGGACAGTGGGGTTCCTGGCGTTCAGAGGAAAATCGGTGGGGCAGCCGTTATGTCAACGCCTGTCATATTCTTCTCCACGAATTCCCTTTATTTTCCTTTGTTTTTCTGTCTCTCACCCCTTCACTACCTTCTTCCAAAAAAAATCTATCCCTTTGGGTTTACGGACCGGGCAATAAAAACCCCGGGGGGTGCAAAATGGGCGTTTGATTTTTTCCCCTGGGCGCACCCTGGAGGTCAGATCCTTCGCAAAGTCTTCACTGGGGCCCCCGTTGCAACCCTCCGGGTCCGCTGATTCTTGGAGTGGATTCCCCTCTTTACACGCCGCGATAGTAGGCAACCCCACTCTCAGAAAACTTGTCCACCGCCAACAAAGGGGGGCCAAAATTTGGGCCGAGCTCTGTCTAGTTGCGGGGTTCGACCCCTTGGTTTTTCAAGGAAAGCCCCCCTAAAAAAAACAACCGACCAACCGGCCATAAAGGAACCCCCCCGGGGGGCCCCCCCCAACAAACCAGGTTCGAAAACTTTGGCTTGAGAAAAAGGTATTTTATGCCCCGGGGAGCCCTTGAAACCCCAAGGGCAAAAAACCCATTTGGTGGGGGACAGTAGTATAGCCCTGGAATGAATCAATTCGCTGCAAATAACTCAAAATTATTCCATCGCCGTGTTTTCCCGTCGTAGGTCCATCCGCGGCGACCCCCGCCTTTCCCCCAGTGCACCGATGTAAACAAACCCGTGATGTAGTTATGTCTGGGGCCCATTGGCCCGCAGTAAATTTTTAAAAATGATGCAATTTTTTTTGTCCCAAATGATTGTTACAGGGGCCGAGGCGTACGTGTGTGGGCTGTGTGTGTGGTGTGGTGTGTGTGGGTGTGTGTGTGGTGTGTGTTGTGTTGTAATAGAGCGAGAGAGAGGAGAGAGAAGAGAGAGAGTTTGGTTGTGTCGTAGTAATCTGGCCTTTTCGCTCCCAGTCGACATATATACAGACTGTCACCGCACACAGCCTCAGGCAGCACACATTACGGGTTTCCTGCATATGGACGTCCCCCCGCGGGTGGGTCTAAGGGGGACTTAGCCCCCCCAAGTCAATGACTCAACCCCCCAAAATTGCTGCTGTAGCCTGCTACCCAAAAACAATACAAGGAATATTTATCCAATTTTTTCCATGGTCAAGCAAACCGTATTTTTCCACTTTCATAGAACTTGGGTTTTATGTTTCATTTAACTGTGTTGAAATACTGTTTACTAACAACCTTGATTACTAGTATATTCATTATAGTATAGTTCTATAGAACCACCGTTATCCTCTTCCAAACCAAGCTGATCCCTGCATTCGTTATTAAATTGACAAAATTAGTTTACCGCGTTCACCATTCGTGACTTCTCAGTCCAGATTCGTTTTCTTCATGACTTCAACTCAATGCTACGCAGACCAGTGCTTGTCCCACTTTAGGGTAAAATCCCCTAAAATAGGGTAACAGGACCCCTTTTAGGGTAGCGGTTAGGTAATGTAATAATCTAGGTAATTCTAAAGGTATTCAGCGTGTTTGTCAGTTTTTAAAATTCAAATTCACAATGATTCATTGACGTAAAATCAGTGTTCAATTTTCATTTTTATACCCAGAATCGGAAAATTTTTTATTAGGTACGCCGTTATAACAAAATTCTTTTTCCTCCTACAACTTTGGCATGTGCCAATTTCCTATGGTAAAAGATGAATTCTACGTACGATTTTAGTCTCCTTCCTATTTGCATTTGAGCAATCTTACTATGCAAAATCGCACTTTTATATTGCACCCCTTATCGAATAATGCTTAAATGAGTACCAGTGTCCGTTTGGTCCTGTGTATGCATCATGCACACAATATATCCAATGATGATCGTGGTAAGCTCTTTTCTGATGCATTGGTGGTTCATCAGGAGGCACTACAATCACAAGTGTACAACAGGCCTCTACGTTGGCCTAAAAACGTGGTCCATCTGTCCTCTTAGAACTGAAGCAGGGCCAATGGTCTCCCGGTGGTGGGGCGCCCAGCCCGCTGGACCCCCGTCTCTGGCCTGCTTGCCGCCCCAACACTGCTGCCATGCCAGCCCTGTCCCTGCTTCAACCGACTCCTTTCGGTGCTCTGATGTGGATAGAGAACTCCGGAACCTCGTACGGCTTGACCACAGATCTCCTGGATCTGATCCCTCTGGACCCCGGACAGGGAGCAGGTGAATGCCGTGCTCGGCACGCCTGGCCAGGCGGCCCACTGATCAGTGTCTGGCAAGCTGGTGGGCTGACAAGTTCATGCTTGGGGTTGAGTCGAAGGTCCTTACACTGGTGTCCCCATACTCCTCGCCACCATTAGCTTCAAAAATCTGGTCGCGGCGAACCTGCGGTCGTCTCACTCTGACTCGCCTCACGAGAGGAGGACACATTCTGAGTTGTGTGAACCATGCTCCTGTCCGCACGTAGAAGGGTCACAGCTGTTTGGACCTTCTTGGGCTGCGGCGAACCCTCATCACTCTGCGCTGCGTGGGATGTGCTTGGGTCTGTGGTGAACCTTGATTTCGTGTATGTTTCAGTACACCTGCAAGGCATATTGACTAGGACTTCCAGGGTGTTCGTTCTTTTGCCAGTCCAGGTCCCCATGCTTCTGGTCCACATGTACACCGATCGCTGGGCTGTGGTGAGCCATCTGAAGTGGACACCTGCCACAGCTTGATCCTCACTGCAGCTCGGACGGAGAACTCCCCGCTTCACGCCTGGAACCGCTGGTAGAGAACCTGCTGCTCTGCTCCTCTGTCCTGGGCAAAATTGCTCCTCCCTGACAACCTTGGGTGCTTTCCCATACTGTCGGGCACCATCGCCCTGGTCTTGGCTTTCCTCCCATCGTAACCCGAATCCAACTATTTTTGTACCCTGGTGTTTTCCCCTGGTCAGGTCCTGGCCGATGCATGGCCATCCTGCCTGCCCTTCCTCTAGCTTGTTAGGATCCGCAGACCAGTACGACATGTCTGAAGAGGGTGGCCCGGCAGCGATAGGTCCTGAAGGAATCCAGACGCCAGGCAGCAGCAGCGTGGGGCGACGTCGAAGCAGGATGCCTTGCCAGCCGCAGGTTCCGGGATCTGGCATTGTGGTTTCTTCTTCTTGCAGCTGGCCTGGTCCAAATACTGCATCACAGGGGTGCCAGGGACCCCAGCCTCTCCCTGACAGTCCGGTCTACCATTCTTGGAGCCTGCTTTTGGCTCCTAGCTCCGCTTTCCTCTGAGTGGCAGTGTGAACGACTCCTCCGTCCCATCCTCAGAATCCTGGTGATCTTCGCCTGGCCCAGGAACATCTGCTCCCGCAGCTCAAACGTCTGACCTTTTCATCTTTCTGCTTCTGCTTCTCAGCTTAGCTGCTCTTCCACTGCTTTCCTCTTTGCTGCTTTCACTTGTTCTATGCGCTCATTCTTCATTCTTGTCTATAACCCCTGTCATCATCATTGCACGTTTCTCCGTCCCCAACTTTGATCCTCTGGTAGTACAGTCACTCCATGTCTAAAGTAGGGACTTTGCTGGCCATGGGGGCAGTCCAACTGCACGTGTGGCTCTCGCGTTGGCACAGCTGGGGTTAGGAGCATGATTCCTGGCCGTTGCAAGAGGAAGATCGTGTGAGGGCATAGCCGTTTATTCAAACAGCCTGTCCATATTCTTCTCCACGAATTTTCCTTTAACTGCGCGTTAGTTTCTCTGTCTCCACCAATCACTAACCTTCTTCCTTTCCAAAAATTATCTATCCTTCTGGTCACGGACCGGTCAATACAATCCACTGGAGTGCAAACTGGGCCTTTGATTTCTCCACTGGGCAAGCACCCATGGAGTCAATCCTTGCGCAATGTCTCTCTACTGGGTACCCCCGCTTTGTCACACCCTCCCGATGCCAGCTGAGTTCTTGTAGATGAATTCCCATCCTTCATCACGACGCGTACGTAGGCCACCTAACCTCGGAAAACTCTCGTCCACCGCCAACAAAGGCTGGCCAACTTGATCCAGAGCTTTGTCTAGTTGCGGCTCTTTTCGACCCACTTGGTTTACAAGGAGAAGCTCCTGTAAAGACTATTAGTCCTTGAGCCAACCGGCCATATTTTGAAGTGGAATGCTCCGGGGCGGGGGGAGTAATTCTCAGTATGATTTTCCATAGGGCAATATCTTCGGGTAATCGAGAAAATGCATGATGACGATCTGAGAACGGTAGCTTATTGCCCGTATGGACGCCTCTTTGGAAACCACCCCCCAGGCGACGAAAATGCCCATTTTGGTGGGGTACATTGTTGAACGTGTATCTGGACTCTATACTAAGCTATCGATGTGCGGTTAGACGACTAAATATACGTCCCATGATGTACCGTCCTAAAATAAGAAATGATATGAAGCATTTTGTTATAGAAAAAATTTTAAAATTAGTAATAAAATCATTATCGAAAAAAATCATAATATTTTCATATTTTTTATTATTAAGACTTGTACTTTTTTTTAGAGTGAAACAACACTGGTATGATTCCAAATATGCATTTTGCTACACAAAACCCCGGGGGTTTTGTTTTATTTTTATCTGTCTATAAAAATTTAAACTCCAACAGTAGCACATATCATCCACCACTAGTTTACAACAAATTATGTAAAGAGGCAATAAAACTGACTTAGGCCGCGCCGCTGGCATTATCTATTCTGACGATAACCCAAGTTAGGAATGTCGTACGGAAGGATTTTTAACACCATACGTATCTATAAGTCATGAGGCGGAAATTGTTCATAGGAAATCTGCACTTTGGTGGCCATCTTGGATTTCAAAATGGCCGCCAATATATTAATTATTCATTACCTATAGTTGTGGAAAGACGTATGAGCTAGATTTTAAAACACCCATAACGATGTATACATCCTATTAAGGCAGCGGATGTATCATTGAACGATGTCATGTTTTAGGTCAAATAAACACCGGTAGGATCTTCAAATTATACATTTTGCTAAACCGTTTATAATGTCTATAAAGATTTTCAGGCAATTTGGACCTGCATTATAATAGAGAACAACATATGCTATACACTATACAAGTGCACACAAAGTTAATCAAATCCAGAATCGCCATCAGAGTCATTGGCATCCGAGCCACGATAGCATCCTCCTGCACCATGTGGAGCATCCCTGCAGCTTACACACAACAGTGCAACTTTCAACAAAACGCCATTTCTATGCAGGAGCTCTGACGTCACACGGCCTTGCTGCATGTTTGTCGCGCTCAAAAAATGAAGTGAGATTCAGCGACATCTGGAAGCTGGTAGACCCCGCCGATCGCATCGGTTTTTGAGCGAACTCGCCCATCATCGATTTCCCAGCCATGTCCTGCTGATGGTGCTGTGACGTCTGGCAGGTTTTTCATGCTGGCGGTCGCCAGATAGGCCGCCTATAGTTTTGGCCCTAAGCGTATGCGGCATCAAGGAGTCTTCACAATGCGGGGCAATTTTTGGGGGGGGTCCATATTCGATCTGCACCTTCTTTGCACAGAACATGTGATAACGGAAGTGAATGAGCACCGACGATCTTCCGTGTTCCTCGGCGTACGCTGACACTGAAGCCTGATGCTATTGAAAGACGTCTGTTGGTACTTCCAACGAAGATCCAGATTCTGTGAATGCTTGAAGATACAGATCATTCGCTTGCACAAGCTCAAAGCCTTTATCTTTTTTCCTTGGCTGCCAGAGCACTACAGTGTCACAAACCCGCGCCCATGGCATGAAGCCCCTGGCAATGCACTGCAACTCCGACCCCAATACGCAGCCAACTTTGTTTCAACTTCAGCAGAAACCATCGTTATTCCGAGCTCTTCTCAGACGAGGAACAAAGGTTCGAGTCCAGAATGATTGACGTTGGAAAGTTTGGCTGCGGTATTGGTGTCTGAGTTTGCAGTGCATTGCCCAAGGCCTTCATGCTGGAGCGGCTGTTACACTGTTAGTGCTCCTGGCTAGCCAAGGAAAGATAAAGGCTTTGAGCTTGTGCAAGCGAATGATCTGTATCTTCAGCATTCACAGATCTGGGATCATTCGTGGAATGTACCAACAGACGTCTTCAATAGCCATCAGTCCTTCACGTGTATGCTCATTATTGCGTGGTAATGCTATGAAATATCTTTTTTTTTTTATAAGCTAATGTAGACATATGATTGCATGTGGATGGATATTGAGTTCTATATATGATTAACGAGATGAATTACAACAGGGACTCATCCACGTCTGCAGGACACGGCCTTCGGGCATGCAGAATCAGAATATAAAAAGAGAAAGCAGGAGATGGGGAAGTGGGGACGGGAGTAAGAATAATGGGTGAGAGCAAGAGGCTGTAGAGAAAAATCTCCGGGTGCTTACCAGGTTCTGTCTGTTTTTTGTGTGGTTTTGTTTGAATCCGATCTCGACCTATCTACCCAACAAAACGCTTTCCCATCTCGCACGGAGCAAAACAGAAACCACTCCTGGGGGGCGCTTGGCAGGACCATGGCCTCGGCAGATGGTGCTCCGGATCCTAAACCCATGAGCAACCCGCGCCCACACCCCGCCCTCCCACGCAGATTCTTCATTTATTGGTTTTGTTCCTTGATTTTTCTTTCTTCCCATCTTGGACCCTTGTTTTTCTTCATCTCTTCGTTCTTCCTTTCTTCTTGATCTTCTTACTGTATTTCTTTCTTTTATCTTGTTTTTGTCTGTTGCTGTTGTTGGTTTGTTTATTATTTATTGTGTCGTGTTTTGCTTTGTTTTTTTCTGGTCCACTACTGCCATGTACGGGCGCGCACAGACCTGATCCTTCCTCGGCACTCCCTGCCCGGGGGCGGCTGGCTATCATTTCTCTCCACTCTACCTCTCTCCTCGCGTTACAACCCAAAAAACCCCAAATAATACAACACCCAAGAGAAGGGAATTGTGAAAAAATTTAGTGAAGAAGTCTTATGATTAAAAGTGGTTTTTTTTTTTGTTTTGGTTTATTTTTTTTTTTTCAGAATTGTCCAAGTGACAGAAGGACTCCGTAGAGCGAGGTACCTACATTTTTTCGTGGGATCCGAACCCCCTGATATAGAGGGAAGGCGAGCTGGAATAGAGTGGATTGTGGGTATAAAGTTTGCAGCGAGCGTAAAAAGGGTAAAGATTACCATCCGTATAGCAAGAGGGGTCATTGGATTTAATGTGGGCCTCGTTCCAACCACGGTAGGAATAGTAGACCGATGAAATAGAAGACGGGGTAGGGCTGGGGGAAGTGTAACGAGTGGATTGTAGGAGTAAAAAGTTTTGTAGTACATAAAAGGGGGACAGGTCCTTCGTAGAGCGAAGGGGTCTTTGGATTTTATGTGGCCGATCGTCCGAACCACGGAAGGAGAGTGATAGTTGGTGAGAAGGCCACGGAGAGAGTTGCGCCCGGCGAATTTTTCTTCCCCACCGACCGCCAAAGTTTACAAACCCTACGCGATCCGAAAGACACCATCTTCATTTCCCCGCGTGTGTGTGTGGTGAAACCGTCTGTCCCCCGCGTGGTGTGAGGCCAGTCGGTGATGACTCAAGGGTCCGGGTCTCGACACTTAAAAACTTGGTGCCGTTGCGCCCCATCATCTTGGCTTCCTGATAGACTCGCACGGAGGGAGGACAGATGGTTAGCGAGGTGGTTTAGGTGGGGGGGGATCCATGCGGAAGAACGGCCGCGCGGCTGCGCGGTCACTGGCATTTTTTAGAGCCGTGGCCCCCCTGGCCTTCAGTCTTGGCCCGCCGGAGATGAAAACCCTCCGGCCCTGAACCGTTTGAAGAGATGCAGGGCGTTGCACGCAGCACTCAGCCTTATCAAAAAAAAAGAAAAAAAATTTAACAAAAATATTGATACAAAGCATATAAGAACCATTACGTGATAAAAAAACAGCCGGGACCGACTGCGGTGGCCTCGCCCTGAGGAAACCTGTTTGGAAGGTGTGGTTATTTCAGGACAGGGAAATGATGAAGTTCGTGCTGTGTGAACACTGTTGAGGAAATCCTGTTTTTGTTGCAGACGTGGTCTCGACCCTGGGCCTGTCGCCGAACCTCGCTGCTGCCAGCGGTTGCACATCTCTAAACAATACCACAGAGGAGGGTGTAAGGAAGGTCTGGCCAAGCCTGGCCGCTCCCCGATGGAAGCGGGTAAAAAAAGGGTTAGTAGGAATAAGAGAGTTAGTGGGAACAGTGAGTGATTATGTGTAGAGTGGAAGTGGGGGGGTTGGGGTTTGGTGTTAGTAGTTTGTTCGGGAAGACGATAAGCTCGCGGAGAGGTGTCGATTGAAGGTGTTCATTGTGTCATTGTGTGTGTGGGAACAGGGTATCTTTTTTTTTTTGTTCTCGTGTGTTGTATAGTGGTTATGTTGAGGGAATGGATGTTGGTCTCCTCGTGACTGGAGACATAGTGACCGGAAGTCGTACCACTTTACTCTAAGGCGGAGCGTATTGACTTGTTATCTGATCCTCTGTCAGGTTGAGAATTTGTTTTTGCCACTAGCGGAGAGGATTAGGGGGCAGTAGGTTAAGTGTGGTAGACAAGGGCTTTGAAAAGTATGCAATTTTGTGCGCGGTGCAGCTGTAGCGGAACCCTGCCCATGCTGCTCTGTACTTACTCTGGCCGCCTACCTATTTTGGCTTTTGTGTGATGATTGAATCTGAGATCTCTGTTCTATGTGAATGGGCCGAGTACTGTATTATTCTACTTCGTGGGATTGGTGTTGGTTGTGTGAGGAACGGGTATAGATATATTGATCTCGGCTTATCTCCGTTTATATAAAGTAAGTGGCTTTGTTTTGTTTGAGGGTGTGAGTGAAATCCTCCATTTGAGTTCCCACAGGCTGGTTGCAGTATTTTCCCATTGGAGTCGATCAGATTCGTTGGTCTAAAAAATGTCTGGAGCGTGCTAGTAGTGTCACGTCAGCTGCATATGAATGGTCAAGGATTCTCGTTGTGTCGGGTCGGTAGGTCATGAGTGTACCATGTTAGAAGAGAGAGTTGGGAAAGGATAATAGTCCCTGGGGGGACCCCGCTAGTGTGTACAAGGTCGGAAAGCAGGTCTGTATGACGGAGTCTCCATCTGTCCTGTCTGTCAGGAAGTTGCAATAGTAGTCTTTTGTCAGAATAGGGAGGTCAAAATCGTTACATATTTTTTTATTTGAGTCTGTGTGCCCACGGTGTCGAATGCTTTGTTTTACGTCTTTTGTCACTAGAAACTGTTTTATAATAGCTTGGTTGTGTGCTCCCCTTTGATGGAGGCCACTATGGTGTTTAGGCGCGTCGTCGGTGAGTGTTCCTTGGGCCCTGAAAGCCAAACTGCTTTGGGGACAGGAGGTTTTTTGTCTCGAGGTGCGTCCTTAAGTCGGGTGCAGACTAGTCTTTCAAAGGTCTTTCCTAGAATGCTAGTGAGGCTAATATCGACGGTAATTTTTCGGCGAGGTGAGGGCTTTTAACCGGGTTTTCGGGGATGAGATATTGGGGTGGTGGACTGTTTTTGAAGGCTTTTGGGAAATCGCCTGTGGCGAGCGAAAAAAAAAGGGGAGGGGGGGGGCCCCCCCCCGGGAGGGCTTTGACAATGTGTGTGAGTGAGAAATGATCGGTGGGGGGGGATGGGGGGAGATTTTGATTATGGTCCCAGGTGATGCCTGTGGGGTCCTGGTGCGCCTCGGCAGACAGCAGCAGCAGCAGCATGATGAAGCCCGTGAGGTGATATCACACCAACTTCACAGGAGATAGATGTCTGTGGTAATATTAGTAGGGAGCGAGAAACCCCTTGATGAATCCCTATGATCCCTGGTGATATCCGTATGGTGGCTCTTCACAGGCGTGGGAGCTTGACTGGTCTTCTTCAGGAAGGACAGGTGGAGGCGATAACTGCGGGTTTTACTCAAAACTTTGTGAGTGTGGCGGCTGAGCGCCAGCTCCTCGCCCTGGGGTTAGGTTTGGCAGGATTAAACGTCTTATACTCCGTTATTTACAACTTTAGTGATTATGGTGAGATTTTATATCTGTTTCATTTAGCTAAATCAATGTATCACGTGTGTCCCCTAAATAAGGGTGATTTTAAAGATGTTATGATGAGGTGACTGAATACGGGCATAGTGACGGAGAGTTCCGTTGCCGCGGGGCCTCCCCATATACAATATTCACTATTTCAAACCCACACACACACCTATACCACTAAAACACTACGCAACACAGGCTCCTTACTTATACATCTTACTATCTTATACATTAAAACTCCTTAAAACGCAAGGCATTCCGAATAAACGAGATTATTTGAGATGACGTGACAGAAGCGGGGAGAGGCAGTTCTGGCATGCCATTCTTCCCCCGGAAATATGTCTCGCGACTTGTGATTGGTCGAGAAGTTTTAAAAACTGTTTTTGTCATTGTCTGGTGACTGGATGATGAGCTTGATGACGTCATTACTCTTCTTAGCCATTCAGCCGCCTTCCGACTCGTTCACGCACCGACCGCGGGAGGCTTTGAGCTTTCGTCGTAAGGGAAAAGAAGTTCGGAGAATGGTTCCGTTGCTGGCCTGCTGACTTACCTTTGTTTGCTGGTTCCCAGCCCCTGGGCGGGTTTAGTGTTGCGATGACGAAAATTTTCACCAGATGACGAAAATTGGTGAAATTTCAATGGGCCCCCAGACCTAACTACGTCACGGTTTGTTTACATCGGTGCATTGGGGATAATCGGGGTCGCCGCGGGGGACCTACGAAGTGAAAACTACGGCGATGGAAAATTTAGAGTTTTTGTGCGGTAAATTGATATTCCAGTTGCTATATTACTGTGCTCTGTTCTCGCTGAAACACTATAGAGAAACCTGAGTAATGCTGATGTGCAAGGCTTCTAAACCAAGAAAACAGAGGTACATAAACAGAGCCTCGTCCAAAAGGTAAGCAATGGTAGGTACGTAATGTGTCCCTACCACTTGCTTACTTCTTAATGAACTCGCTGTGGACTGTTTTTCCTGGTTTAGAACTTGCTCATCAACCATCACCTCAGGTCTTCTCTATGCCTGTCGCGAGCACGGAACTATGCACCTGGAATATCAATTTCGCCCAAAACAACGTGAATTATGTTCCATCGTCGTAGTCTTATCTTTGTAGGTTGTACTATTCATGGTTATGATCGTATTAAATACCTTATTAATTGAGTTCCTTTTGTTGCCTTTCCTCATAATGTAGTGTACATCATAGTTTAATTGTTACTTGACGAGCCAATGATACTCTTGATTCTACACCAACATCACCAACCTTTGCTTTGATTCATCTTATTCTCCATCCATAACAAGTCATAAACCACGGTGACATTACCCATTCCTTGCCTCAAGGTACCCGGTACTGTCGTCTACCGATATTTTTATCCTACACACATCGGAAACTCGCCGCGTAATGGTTTGGTTAGCTTTTGCTTTGATTTATCCTGATTACTCCATCCTAAACAAGTTGCTAACCCGGTGCAATTACCCATCCTTGCCTCATGGTCCCTGGTACTCTCGTCTAACGAAATGCCTCGTCCCTCCACAAATCGGGAAAAACGTCGCCGACGTAATGGGTTATGTTAGTTACCAGTAAGGTAGGTAAAGGTCAGTTAGGTTTAGGTATTCATAATCACATCTAAAATCTTAATTAGTTAATATATAATAATAGTTATACATACATACTCCCACTCCATACACACCTTTAATAACCCTTCAATACATCCAACATTCCCTCCCAGTCTACTCTGTTCATCTGCTTTTGGTATTAGTCCAGAATAACACCGAACTCCTTGGTGGACGAAACTCCTTTTTTTCTGGTGTTTTTTTTATGTGTTTGAATGAATCTGCCTTAACGTTTTCTGTCGCAATTTTATATATTTTGTTTATTATAGTATTTTTTTTTAGGTAAAGGAAATTTTTTTTTTTTGTTTTTTTTTTTTTTTGTAGTTCGGTACAGGTTAGGTTAGGTATAGATTAGTATGGTTTAGGGTTAGGTATAGGTAAAGGTTAGGTTTAGGTTTTAGGTTCATTTTTTTTTTGTCATTTGTGCAAAAAAAAAATAATAGATAATAATTGCGACAGAACGGTTACAGATTCATTCAAACACCCAGAAAAAAGAGTTTCGGTCCACCAAAGTGATTTGGTGTTCCATCTGGATATTATCTATGCTTTCTCTAATCTAATGTAGCAACGTCCTTATTGTATTTTGCTAAACATTTGTCCTTAATGTACATTCGCATATCTAAATCTGATCTACACACCCTTTCCCAGTTCTAAATCTGCCTTCTCCTTGCACTAATTACCTTGCCATTTGTGATTTTTTTTGTACTCTTCCATTATGATTTACCATACAGTTTTGGCGCCTCATCACTCTGGAGCACATGATGACTCATGAAGCTAAATTATAAGCCAAACCTGGTATTGCGACATTGCCAGCTAGCCTAATCACAGCTCCTAGGAATTATAACCACATTTACCACAGCTTAGGTAACCACTTAGGTTACCTAAGTAACCATAACATCACCATTACCGTCGGCGAGTTTTCCCGATTTGTGTGTGGGCGAAGGCAATCGGTAGACGAGAGTACCAGGTACCATGAGGCAAGGATGGGTAATGTCCTTGTGGATTCTGCAACTGCTCTTGTTATGGATGGAGTAATAGATAAATCAAAAGCAATCTAACCTCGTAGACGACAGTACCAGACCATGAGGTAATATGGGTAATGTCCCCGTGGATTATGCAACCTTGTTTATGGATGGAGTGGTTACTCGGTCATTTCCGCCCACATCGTCAATTCGCCCCAAGACCCTTTCGCCCACGGTAAAGTCAATTCGCCCCCACTCTCAAGTCAATCGCCCCACGATCCATGTCAACGGAGTCATGTACTTAGATCTTCCTCTGGCAGAACTGGAAGAACCATTACCAGTAAACCTTGGGCGTAAATGAAGGTTAATTGCTAGTTTTGCCCATACTCTCCCACTTCCCCCCAAACAATTTTGGGGACCGTGTGGGAATGCTGAGTTTTCGATGGAAAACAAATTATGCTCGGAAACTACGTAATTACAAGAGTTGTGTAGGGGGGTAAAATCCCTAATCTAGGTAATTTCCTTATCTTCTATAGAAAATTGCTAACCAAAATAACCCTTACCTAACCAAAATTAACCTGACCCTGAGGGGGCTTGACCCACCGATAACACTAACCTAACCAAATCTAACTAACCAAACTAACCTATGCTAAACCTAACCAATTCTAACGCCACCTAACCTAACTTAACCTAACCTAACCTAAACTACCAAATCTAACCTACCCCTAACTCTAACCTAAACAATCTAACCTAACCTCCTACGTGGGGGTTGGGGGGTTTCCGACACACTTAAACAAATATAACCTATTGACCTCTAGCTCCTAGACCCATAGTGGTTGGGCGAAATGACTCCATAGTGTGGGCAAATTGACATGTGGGGCGAAATGACTCCATGTGTGGCGAAAGATACACAGTGATTCCACGAAAGAGCACAGTGTGGACGGGGCTATTAAAGCACAAGCACGTCCACATTCCACGTGAACAGGAGAGGGATTTAACTTGTTGGCGCAATGCTGACGTCCCTTCCTTCTTGGCCTTGATTATAGACCACTAAAAGACACTTAAAGACATTAATAGAAACTTTAAAAGTCTATTGATCTGGCCTCCCCCTCAACACAGCCGTGACGCGGAGCCAAATCCTCTTTCGTTGAGTACGACGCTAGTACGCCATGATCGACCCCGGTAAAAATTTGTTTGACTGATGTTGCAAGATTCGCAGATGAGTTTATTTTTTTTTTTTGCTTGATATGTGATGCTTTCCCTACCGTAATAACAGTGAATCGCCCAGTTCTACGTTTCTTTGTTAGTACAGACGTTGGTGGCGTAATACCTACATTTCTACATCCATGATTTCGCGAAAGTTAGAAGGGCTTTCTGGCAGTCTGTGGTCGTTTGTGTCTTTCTCTGTGTCATTTATTAGGGCTATAAATGACAAATAAAAAATTAAACCGAGTGGCTACCTCACTATAATCCTACTACAAGTAAAGTCGCCAGCTAGTATTTAACCCACAGTTGAGTCGCCACTCTGGGGAATTCAGGAAATTTAGAGGTAAAAGTAAAACAGTCTATATATATATTACTGCGAAGATGCTTGGTCTTATAAAAATTTCTCTGCCAACGTGAAAACACATTCTATTTCAAGTTTGAAAGATATGGCAAAGTTTTGTGCCCCTGTCGCCGAAAGGTGATCTGCTGCTGTCTGTTCGTCGTGCGAAGAAAAACGTAGAAGCAAAATGCGCAACAGTATACTTCAGATACAAAGCCTAAAACAACGCCTGAAACAGGTAGTTTATACAGTCCATGATATAAACTACATGTGTACATCCTTCATGGCACGATAAAAATCAGTAGTGATGCTATATTCGTAATAATTTGGCGCCTGTCGCTTCACTGCAGCTGTGCGACTGCACTGTTATCTACTGGATAGAGATAGTTTTTTTTCCTGTGCAAACTTAAGTGTTTTTGGGCAATTTCGAATACGTGATGACAAATTTCTAATAAACCTTCATTAGACTTTTGACGGGAAAAACACGCTCCAGTTGTTAAAGCAGCAATAATAACTAATCAACCTTAAACTAACCTACTTCTACGTTCTAACCTAACCTCAAACTACCTAACCTACACTGATTTTTGGTTTGTTTGCACATTTCATGGTTTACTTACTTTCACACTCGTTGTGACCTGTAGAAACAAAAGAAAGGTAAAAAAAATACTTGAATCCAGCCCCGTCTGTTCTAATTTAGCCTCGAACGACAACTGCGGCATACCAGATGACTACCGTTGCTGTACGTTGTGGCGTGGTGAAAGACGTGTTTATAGAAACGGATGAAGGTATGCGTATGGCATGTGCTGAAAATGAGGTGATATAATGAGTGCTAGTGACAACCAAAATTTTAGCGATTGTTTGTGGAACTGAATGCTAATATTTCTTGGGTAGTGATATTGTATTGATGTTGATTTAATGCCAAAAGGTGGAAATGTGTCCATCTCAGAGGGGTCACGGAAATGGCACTAATGGCAAAGCATAAACAAAGTGAAGAGGTTATAGGAAAGAGTGAAACGTGAGGGAGTGCACGATTGGATTATGATTTTTTATTACCGAAAATATTATGATTCTGTATTGTAGCAGTAATTGTTTAAGGTGTAGAATAGGATTTGGATAGAGATTAGTTCTGATGCCAGGGGGTGATGATTGCGCAGTGTATACCAAGGTTGCCCGTCAGGTGGCAAAGGTTGGTGAGAGACGGGTGAGTTCGCAATGTGAGTCCGTCCCTTGTGCATTCGGTCAGCGGTTTGAAGGTCCCTAGTTCGTGCTGACGTGGCGGCGCATTGTATAGTCAATAACCTTGTAGTGGTACTTTGCAAAGTGTCTAATAGTGAAAAGCTTATCTGTATACCAAGGTTACAGCGCAGTATTTGTGCGTGCGGGGAATACATGATAGAGTGTCTGGCAACTGCACCCGTGGCGTGGTGCCTGAATGAATAATACAGCCAAGGTGTCCGGACACCCTAATGGACCCATTTACTCCACTAATAAGGCGAAAAATGAAAATTTCTTGTGGTGTCTTGCACGTGAACGTCACTCCCCCTTGTTGTGGGTGCGACAGCGCGGAAATGCGATCTGGAAGAACCAAAAACTCGCACTATTGCCGCCCGTTTTTGCCCAGCTTATGGTAATTTTCCCCTACCAAATATTGTTTATCAGTATAAAAGATATACTGTTGTCTTCGATGTTTGTTCTATAATATTTCAAATAAAAAACCGTAAACACACTAAAGAAAGGCCATTATGAGACTCTCAAGAAGATATGCATGACTTAATATTTCCACAACTCCCCTCCATTTAATATTTTTGCTCGAAAACCCCCCTTTTTTTGTTTTTTTTTTTTTTTTTATAAAAAAAAAAAACATGGCAATGTCAATAGAATCGGAATTTCCATAGCTTTCCATTTATAATTTCGTTTTCTGTATGAATTATACATGCATAAATTACCGTTAACTATATAAATAACATCATGATCTCATTATCAGAAAACGAAATATATCAATGGAAAGGTTTTTTTTCTATAAATTCCCCGCTTCTATTGATATTTTCCATGTAAAAAGTTCTCGCGGCAAATATTAAAAGGTAAGCTGGAGTTGGTGAATGCATAGTTCTTAGAGTCTCATAATGGCCTTTCTTTAGTGTTTTTTACGGTTTTTTATTTTTGATAATATTATAGAACAAACTTTCCGATAGACAATGTATATCTTTATACTTGATAAACATATATTTGGTAGGGGGAAATTACAATAAGCTGGGCAACACGTGCGGCAAGTGTAGTTGGTTGTCCTCCGACTCGCTCCGACGGCGGCATTTGCTTGATAGTACTTGGGTTTTCTTTACTGACTGTTTTACTAGCTTGTTTCTAGCTTGGGTGGCCCTATGGTGGTGTTTAGCGCGTCGTCGGTGGAGTGTCCTTGCCTGAAGCCAAACTGCTTTGGGACAGGAGGTTTTTGTCTCGAGGTGCGTCTTAAGTCGGGTGCATACTAGTCTTTCAAAGGTCTTTCCTAGAATGTCGAGGAGGCTAATCGGACGGTAATTTTCGGCGAGGTGAGGGCTTTTACCGGGTTTCGGGATGAGAATTGTGGTGGCTGTTTTGAAGGCTTTTGGGAAATAGCCTGTGGCGAGCGAGGCGTTGAAAATGTGTGTGAGTGAGGAAATGATCGGTGGGGGGAGATTTTTGATGATGGGCCAGGTGATGCCTGTGGGGCCTGGTGCGCTCGGCAGCAGCAGCAGCAGCAGCATGATGAAGCCCGTGAGGTGGATATCAACACCAACTTCACCAAGGGAGATAGATGTTCTTTGGTAATATTTAGTAGGGGATGCGAGAACCCCTTGAGGAATCCTATGATCCCTGGTGATATCCTATGGTGCTATCACAGGCGTGGGAGCTGACTGTCTTCTTCAGGAAGGCACAGGTGAGGCGGATAACTGCGGGTTTTTACTCAAAACTTTTGAGTGTGGCGGCTGGAGCCGCCAGCTCCTCCGCCACTGTAGGTTTGGGCAGGATTAAACGTCTTATTACTCGTTATTATACAACTTAGTGATTATGGTGAGATGTTATATATACTTGTCATTATCTAAATCAATGTAGCACCGTGTGTCACCTTAAATAAGGGTGATTTAAAGATGTTATGATGAGGTGACTGATGACGGGGCAGAGTGACGGAGAGGCCTTGCCGCGGGGCCTCCCCATATCACAAATATTCACTATTTCAACCCACACACACACCTTCTACCACT
Organism: Chionoecetes opilio; assembly: GCA_016584305.1. Lineage (NCBI taxonomy): Eukaryota > Metazoa > Arthropoda > Malacostraca > Decapoda > Majidae > Chionoecetes > Chionoecetes opilio. The sequence continues at coordinate 33,799 of JACEEZ010022898.1, read as the reverse complement.
AAAACACTAGCAACACAGGCTCCTTACTTATACATCTTACTATCTGATACATTAAAACTCCTTAAAACGCAAGCATTCCGAATAAAACGAGAATTAGTTTGAGATGACGGGGACAGAAGGCGGGAGAGAGCAGTCTGGCATGCCATTCTTCCCCGGAAATATGTCTCGCTGACTTGTGATTGGTCGAGAAGTTTTAAAAACTGTTTGTCATTGGCTGGTGACTGATGATGAGCTTGATGACGTCATTACTCGTCTTAGCCAGTCAGCGCCTTCCGACGCGTTAACGACCGACCGAGGGAGGCTTTGTAGCTTTCGTCGTAAGGAAAAGAAGTTCGGAGAGATGGTCGTTGCTGGCGCTACTACCTTTGTTGCTGGGTTCCCGCCCTGGGCGGGTTTAGTGTTGCCAGATGACGAAAATTTTCACCAGATGACGAAAATTGGTGAAATTTCAATGGGCCCCAGACATAACTACGTCACGGTTTGTTTACATCGGTGCATTGTGGGGATAAGTCGGGGTCGCCGCGGGTGGACCTACGAAGGGAAAACTAAACAAACGGCGATTGGAAGAATTTAGAGTTATTTTGCGGAAATTGATATTCCAGGTGCTATATTACTGTGCTCTGTTCTCGCTGACAAACTATAGAGAAGACCTGAGGTAATGGCTGATGTGCAGAGGCTCTAAACCTAGAAAACAGAGTTCATACCAGAGCCTCGTCCAAAGTAGCAACTGGTAGTTACGTAAGTGTCCTACCAACAGCTTACTTCTTAATGAGACTCTGCTGTTACTGTTTTCCTGTTTTTAGAAGCCTTTGCTCATCACCATCACCTCAGTCTTCTCTATGCTGTCAGCGAGCACGGAAATATAGCACTGGAATTATCAAATTTCGCCCAAAACAACGTGAATTATTTTCATCGTCGTAGTCGTTATCTTTGTAGGTTGTACATATTCATGGGTTATGTAGTGATTAAAATACCTTATTAATTGAGTTTCCTTTTGTTGCCTTTCCTCATAATAGTATGGTCACATCATCTTTGAAGTGTTACTTGACGAGCGCATGAATCTTCTTTGAGTCTACACCAACATCACCAACCTTTGCTTTGATTCATCTTATTACTCCATCCATAAACAATTTGCATAACCACTGTGGACATTACCCATCCTTGCCTCAAGGTCCGGGGACTGTCGTCTACCGATATTTTTATCCCAAACAATCGGGAAAGAACTCGCACGACGGTAATGGTTAGGTTAGATTTTGCTTTTGATTATCTTATTACGTTACTCCTCCATAACCAAAGTTTGCATAACCACGGTGACATTACCCATCCTTGCCTATGGTCCCCTGGTACTCTCGTCTACCGAAATGCTCGTCCTACACAAATCGGGAAACTCGCCGACGTAATGGTTTGTTAGGTTACCGTAGGTTCGGTAAGGTACTTATGGTTAGGTATTCATAATCACAGCCTAAAGCCTTTATTAGTTAATATATAATAATAGTTATACATACATACTCCCTCCATACACACATCTTTTAAAACCCTTCAATACATCCCCATTCCCTCCCCAGTCTACTCTGTCATATGCTTTGGTATTATCCCAGATGAACACCGAACTCACTTTGGTGTAACGAAACTACTTTTCTGGTGTGTTTTTATGTGTTTTGCATGAATCTGCTACCGTTTCTGTCGCAATTTTAATATATTTGTATTATTATATGTATTTTTTTTAGGTAAAGGTTCATTTTTTTTTTTTTTTTTTTTTTTTTTTTAGTTGGTAAAGTGTTAGGTTAGTAATAGATAGGTATGGTTTTAGGTTAGCTATAGGTAAAGGTTAGGTTGACGTTTAGGTTCTTTTTTTGTGGAGGGGGGAGCCATTTTGGCAAAAAACAATAATAATACTAAGTGCGACAGAAACGGGTTTAGCAATTCATTCAAACACACCAGAAAAAAATAGTTTTCGTCCACCCAAAGTGAAGTTCGGTGTTTCTCTGGATATTATCTATGCTTTCTCTAATCATGAATGTATCATAGCGTCTTCTTGTCTTTTGCTAACATTGTCCTTAATTATCATTCGCATATCTAAGCTCTGATCTACCCAACCTTTCGCCAGTTCTAAATCTGCCTTGCTCTCACTAAATTAACTTGCCATTTGTGATTTTTTGTACTCTTGCCAAATTATGATTTTTACCATACATTTTTGCCTCAGCACTCTGGAGCACATTAATGAGCCATGAAGCTAAATATAATCCAACCTGGTTATTTGCGACATTGCCAACTAGCTATCACGAGCCCGGGAATTATACCACATTTACCACAAACTTGGTAAACCAGCTAGGTTACCTAACGGTAAACCTCACATAACCATTACCGTCGGCGAGTTTTTTCCCCGATTTGTGTGGGGGCGAGCAATTTCGTTAGACGATAGTACCAGGTACCATGAGGCAGGATTGGATAATGTCACTGTGGTTTATGTCAACTTGTTTTATGTATGTAAGTAATAAGTAAATCAAAAAAATCTAACCTCGGTAGACCGCAGTCCAGGTACCATGGGTAAGGATGGGTAATGCCCCGTGGTTATGCAAACTTGTTTATGGATGGAGTGTTACCGTCATTTCGCCCTACACGTCAATCGCCCACAAGTACTTTCGCCCACAATGTAAGAGTTCAATTTTCCGGCCCACTCTCAATCAATTCGCCCCACACGATCCATGTCACGGGTCATGTACTAGACTTCCTCGGGCAGAAATGGGAATGAACCGTACCAGTGAACCTTGCGAACTGACGGTAAATTTCTAGTGTTTGCTCCCATACTCCTCACTTCACCCCAAACAAGTTTGGGACCTGTGGAATTCGAGGAGTGTTTCGTGGGAACAAATTATGCGTCGGAAACACGTAATTTAAAGGTTGTGGTAGGGGGGTTAAAATTCCCTGTCTAGGTAAGTATCCTTATATCTAGAGAAAATGCCCTACCAAAATAAACCAACCTACCAAAATTTAACCTACCCTAGCAAGGGGGCTTGACCCACCGATACCTAACCTCACCAAATCTAACCTAACCAAATCTAAACTATTCTAACCTAACCAATCTACCCTAACCTAACCTAACTTAACCTAACCTCACCTAAACTCCGCCAATCTCCCGCAACCCTAAACCTAACCTAACACATCTAACCTAACCTCCTAGCGGGGGTTGGGGGGGTTTTCTCGACACATAAAACAAATATTCACCTACCCTACTAGCTCCTGGACTCCCTAAGTGGGGCGAAATGACTCCATAGTTTGGCAAATTCACATTTGGGCGAAAATTACCTCCATGGTGTGGCGAAAGATACACAGTGATGTCACAGAAAGAGGCCAGGGTGACGGGGCCTTTAAAAGCACAACACGTCCCCCACGTGAACAGGGAGAGGGATTAACTTGTGGGCGCAAGTGGCTGCGTACCTTCCTTTCTTGGCCTTGGATTTAATAGACACTGTAAAACCCTTAAGACCATTAATAGACACTTTAAAGTCTATTGGATCTTGCGTCCCACCCTCCCAACACAGCACGTGACGCGGAAGCCAAATCCACTTTCGTCGAGTACGAACTGAACGCCGTAACGCCATGAGCGACCCCGTAAAAAATTTTGTTTGACTGTTGCAAGATTCGCAGATGAGTTTTTTTTTTTTTTTGTTTTTGGGCTTGATAGGTGATGCTTTCCCTACCGTAGATAACATGAAGTCGCCATTCTACGGTTGCTTGTGTTTATGTACAGACGTGTGGTGGCGTTAATACTACATTTCTACATCCATGAAATTTCGGAAATTCGAAGGGGCTATCTGGCAAGTCTGTGTCATTTTGTGTCTTCATTGTGTCATAATTAGGGCTAAATAAATGAACAATTAAAAAAATTAAACCGAGTGGCGACCTCACTTACCTACTACAAGTAAAGTCCCACTATTATTTTAACCCAACAGTTGAGTCGCCACTCTGGTGAATTCAGGAAATTAGAGGTAAAGTAAAACAAGTCCTATATATATTATATCTGCGGAAGAGCTTTGGATATATACAAATTTCTCTGCCAACGTGAAAAACAAATTTCTATTCAGTTTGAAAGACGTGCAAGTTTTGGTGTCCTGTCGCCCGAAAGGTGATCTGCTGCTGTCATGTCGTCCCGTGCGAAGAAAAACGTGAGAAGCAAAAATGCGCAACAGTTATACTTGCAGATACAAAAGCCTAAAACAACGCTGAAAAGGGTAATGCTTATACAGTCCTATATAACTACTGTGTAACTATCTTTCAGTGCACTAAAAATCAGTAGTGATGCTTATAATTCTGTAATATTTGGCGCCTGGCGACTTCACTGCAGTGCGACTTCACTGTTATCTACGGATAGAGATAGTTTTTTTCCTGTGCAAACTTAAGTGTTTTTTTGCAATTCGAATAAGTGATGACAATTTCTTCTCATAATACACTTCTTATACATTTTGACGGGAAAAAACACGCTCCATTTGTTAAACACAAAATAATCACCTAATCAAACCATTAAACTACCTACTCTACGTTTGCTAACCTAACCCTCCAAACTACCCTAACCTAACCATGATTTTTGTTTGTTTTGCACATTTTCATTGTACTCTTACTTTCACACTCGTTGTGACCTGTGCAAACATAAGAAAGGAGTTAAAAATACTTGCATCCAGACCCAGTCCATGTTTCCTAATTAGCCTCGACGACCACTGCGCAGACAGATGACTACCCGTGGATTGTAGTTTGCGGGGTGATAAGACTTGTTTTAGAGACGGGATTAATGGTATGCGTATGGCAGGGGCTGGAAAAGAGTGAATATAAATGAAGTATAATGTGACAACAGAATTTAGAGATTTTGTGTGAACTGGAAATGCTAATATTGCGTGGAAGTGATTTATTGGTTGTTGTTGATTTAATGCCAAAAAGGTGTAAATGGCCAGACATCAGAGGTCACATGGCCTACTGGCAAAGCATAAAAAAGTGAAGAGGTTTAGAGAAACGAGTGAACGGTTAGGGTAGTTGCACGTGATTGGATTTATGATTTCTTATTACTCGGAAAATATTAATGAATTCTTTATTGAGCAGTAATGTATTAAGTGTAGGAAATATAATTGGAATAGAGATTTGTTCTCGATGCCGTGGGATGATTGCGCAGTGTTACCAGGTTGCCCGTCAGGGTGGCAAGGTTGGTATAGACGTGAGTTCCGCAATGTCGACAGCGTCCCCTGTGGCCTTCGGTCAGCGGTTTGAGTCCCGCCCTAGTTCGGCTGACTTGGCGGCGCATTGTATAGTCATAACCTTGTAGTTGTTACTTGGCAAAGTGTCTAGATAGTGAAAATCTTATCTGTTATACAGGTTACAGCGCCGTTTTTGTGCGTGCGGGGAATACATGATAGGTGGTGGCAACTGCATCCCGTGCGTGGTGACTGAATGAATAATACAAGCCAAGGTGTGCCGGGAAACCCTAAATGGACCCATTTACTCTACTAAATAAGGCGAAAAAATGAAATATTTCTTGTGGTGTCTTGCACGTGACGTCACATCCCTTGTTGTGGGTGCGACAGGCGCGGGAAATGCGAGCTGGAGGACCAACAAACTCCACTTGCCGCCCGTGTTTGCCAGCTTATGGTAATTTTCCCCTACCAAATATATGTTTATCAGTATAAAAGATATACTGTTGTCTTCGGAAATGTTTGTTCTATAATATTATCAAATAAAAAACCGTAAAACACACTAAAGAAAGGCCATTATGAGACTCTCAAGAAATATGCATGAACTTAATATTCAACAACTCCAGCTCCCATTTAATATTTTGCTCGAAAACTTTTTACATGGACAATGTCAATAGAAGCGGAATTTCATTAGCTTTCCATTTATATATTTCGTTTTCTGATAAATGAATTATAAGCATGCATAAATTAGCGTTAACTATATAAATAACATCATGAAATCTCATTTATCAGAAAACGAAATATATCAATGGAAAGCTAATAAAATTCCGCTTCTATTGATATTGTCCATGTAAAAAGTTTTCGCGCAAAATATTAAAAGGGAGCTGGAGTTGGTGAATGCATATTTCTTGAGAGTCTCATAATGGCCTTTCTTTAGTGTGTTTTACGGTTTTTTATTTGATAATATTATAGAACAAACATTTCCGAAGACAATAGTATATCTTTTATACTGATAAACATATATTTGGTAGGGGGAAATTACCATAAGCTGGCAAACACGGGCGGCAAGTGGAGTTTGTTGGTCCTCCAGCTCGCTCCGACGGGCGGCATTTGGCTTGAAGACGGCGGCATTTGGCTTGAAGACGCAAGGTCGTGACGTCAGTGCAAGACACCTATTAGGTATTTTGAATGAACATTCAACATACTTATGCAAAGAAAAAATGAGTCTGGACGAATACTTTAATATAAAAAAGTTATGTACTGGCAAAGATAACAAAAAAATTCGTATTTTTTTTTTTTTTTCGTTTGATGAATATATTTATTTATTATTATTTATTCTTTGAAAAAGGGGGGGCATGGCCGCATGTCCCCCCCCTCCCCTCTCGGTACGCCACTGGTAGCTATCATGTCTCTCGTGTCCTGTCTCTAACGTAGCTGTGTAACGTATTTTCAGCATAGTAACATGTGTGAAAACCAAATACAGAAACTAAATGTCAAATAAAGTGCATGATAGAATATTGTGCGCATTTGATTACATCTGATAATGAAGGAAATTTGTTGCACTAAATGTTAAATATATATATATATAATAATATAAGCGAAAGTGTGTCTGTCTGTCTGTCTGTGTGTGTGTGTGTGTGTGTGTGTGTGTGTGTGTGTGTGTGTGTGTGTGGTATAGGTTCCGCCCCCCGTGGCGCAAACACCTCATATGGCACATTTTTGGAATCAGGTTGACCAGGGGAAGGTCATAAGCCCACTTATGAGATGATCCGATCACTTTTTTTTTCTTTCTTTTTTTTAGCAGCCTATTAGCGAGAATTGTGAAAACAAAAGTGGGTTGCGAGAATTAGAGAGAACTGCAACTCCGAAATGCCAGTGGTCGCTGGCAGTTTTAACTCACAATTTGGTGAAAAGTTGGTCAACTTGAAAGAAAAATATGGGCTTATTCCACTGCACTTAAAACACAAAAGTATAATTTTAAGAACGATTTTCTTCTATATGTATATTGTATAGAAGCCTGATTCTGTAAAACATGTATTTAACCAAATAACCAAGTAGGTTATAGTTGAGGAGGCGAGGTAAATGTTACTCTATGATATTATACAGTCAATAACGTATGTTTAGAAGTTATCTATACCTAGGCAGTCATATGTTCCTGTTATTATTGTGTATCAATCAGATAGAAAGCCTGGAAGTGCAATGAGTCGACGCGTGAAGTGGCAATGTTTTGATTCAATCTCCCCGCCACAATCTCCCCGCCCACCACTCCCCGCCGCGGCGTGTCGCCTCCACAATTATAACCTACATTGTCGCAGCAACAAGCCGATTTCGGCATTCTTTATTCTTCGTTTTTCCAAGGCATTGCTTATTGTATTTTGACAAGCGTTTGCCAGACGCAGCAGTACTGTCTTAGAAAACAGTGTGAACATCGCCCAAATTTTACATGCCACAATATACATGTAAAAAATATATTAAGCTTTGCTACTCGAGGCGAGTAATTTGCATTAAATTGCTATCTTAGAACGTTCAATCGTAATGCATGTCATGCATACACTTACTAGAACAACAGAAGAACGTTCTTTTTTAGTATTCAGATGCGGTGCATCAATATTTATCGCGAAATTGATTTATGAAAAATATTAGTCGCGTAGGGAAAACACAGTAGACCAACCTTTGAGTTAAAACTGCCAGCGACCACTGGCATTTCTCGAGTTTCAGTTCTCTCCAATTAGAGAGAACTGCAACTCCGAAATGCCAGTGGTCGCTGGCAGTTTTAACTCACAATTTGGTGAAAAGTTGGTCAACTTGAAAGAAAAATATGGGCTTATTCCACTGCACTTAAAACACACAAGTATAATATTAAGTACGATTTTCTTCTATATGTATATTGTATAGAAGCCTGAGTCTGTAAAACATTGTATATAACCAAATAACCAAGTAGGTTATAGTTAAGGAGGCGAGGTAAATGTTACTCTATGATATTATATAGTCAATAACGTATGTTTAGAAGTTATCTATACCTAGGCAGTCATATGTTCCTGTTATTATTGTGTATCAATCAGATAGAAAGCCTGGAAGTGCAATGAGTCGACACGTGAAGTGGCAATGTTTTGATTCAATCTCCCCGCCACAATCTCCCCGCCCACCACTCCCCGCCGCGGCGTGTCGCCTCCACAATTATAACCTACATTGTCGCAGCAACAAGCCGATTTCGGCATTCTTTATTCTTCGTTTTTCCAAGGCATTGCTTATTGTATTTTGACAAGCGTTTGCCAGACGCAGCAGTACTGTCTTAGAAAACAGTGTGAACATCGCCCAAATTTTACATGCCACAATATACATGTAAAAAATATATTAAGCTTTGCTACTCGAGGCGAGTAATTTGCATTAAATTGCTATCTTAGAACGTTCAATCGTAATGCATGTCATGCATACACTTACTAGAACAACAGAAGAACGTTCTTTTTTAGTATTCAGATGCGGTGCATCAATATTTATCGCGAAATTGATTTATGAAAAATATTAGTCGCGTAGGGAAAACACAGTAGACCAACCTTTGAGTTAAAACTGCCAGCGACCACTGGCATTTCTCGAGTTTCAGTTCTCTCTAATTGAGGAAGCCTTGATGTAGGGTGATGGGTAATGGGTGAGTGAATGGGTGGGGTGATGGGTAATGGGTGTGGGGTGATGGGTGAGTGAATGGGTGGGGGGTGATGGGTGATGGGTGAGGGAATAGGTGGGGGGTGATGGGTAATCTATAATAATATAAGCGAAAGTGTGTCTGTCTGTCTGTCTGTGTGTGTGTGTGTGTGTGTGTGTGTGTGTGTGTGTGTCTGGTATAGGTTCCGCCCCCCGTGGCGCAATCAACTCATATGGCACATTTTTGGAACCGGGTTGACCAGGGGAAGGTTTTAAGCCAATTATTAGATCCGATTTTTTTTTTTTTTTTTTTTTTTTAGCAGCCTATTAGCGATAATTGTGAAAAAAAAAGTGGGTTGCGAGAATTGAGGAAACCTTGATGTAGGGTGATGGGTAATGGGTGAGTGAATGGGTGGGGTGATGGGTAATGGGTGTGGGGTGATGGGTGAGTGAATGGGTGGGGGGTGATGGGTTGGGGGTGATGGGTGATGGGTGAGGGAATAGGTGGGGGGTGATGGGTAATCTATAATAATATAAGCGAAAGTGTGTCTGTCTGCGTGTGTGTGTGTGTGTGTGTGTGTGTGTGTGTGTGTGGTATAGGTTCCCACCCCCGTGGCGCAAACACCTCATATGGCACATTTTTGGAATCAGGTTGACCAGGGGAAGGTCATAAGCCCATTTATGAGATGATCCGATAACTTCTTTTTTTTTTTTTTTTTTTAGCAGCCTATTAGCGAGAATAGTGTAAACAAAAGTGGGTTGCGAGAATTGAGGAAGCCTTGATGTAGGGTGATGGGTAATGGGTGAGTGAATGGGTGGGGTGATGGGTAATGGCTGTGGGGTGATGGGTGAGTGCATGGGTGGGGGGTGATGGGTTGGGGGTGATGGGTGATGGGTGAGATAATAGGTGGGGGGTGATGGGTAATGGGTGAGTGAATGGGTGTGTGGTGATGGGTAATGGGTGAGTGAATGGGTGGGGGGTGATGGGTAATGGGTGAGTGAATGGGTAGGGGGTGATGGGTAATGGGTGAGTGAATGGGTGGGGGGTGATGGGTAATGGGTGAGTGAATGGGTGGGGGGAATACATACATTTCTACATCCATGATTTCAGGAAAGTTAGAAGGGGCTATCTGGAGAGTCCATGTTTGGTGGGCCGAAGGCCCACCAAACACAGGTGGTGGGCCGAAGGCCCACCAATAGCCCTCCGCAGGAGCTAGCCAAAAAATCCGCCCGGAGGGCGGCTTTGCGGCTAGTATATATATATAATCGAAATTACAGGGGTGCCGATTATTTAGGGTAAAATATAAGAATTTAGGGTAAAATAGACTTGACTCTAGGGTAAGTTCAGCGGAGCTCATGGAAGGCCTGTACGCAGCTTCGCTTGAATCGCTTCAGTGTGTACATGTTTAGCAAAGGAAGAGGGCTGTTGAATTTTAAGGTAAAGGAAGTATTTTTTTTCTTGGGCAAATATCATTGCATGTGAATTTTGCAGATCACGAATATCTATTGCCTAGTTCAAAGATATTGTCAGTGTGTATGAAAGCTAATACAAGACAGTGACTGTCGCTGTCTGTAATATGACATAAAAACAGGCAGCATAGCAATGGCATTGTAGCCTTGTAGGCCTCAAGTCCTCGACCCAAGGTTTTTGTTCTCAATATTCTGTGGGAACACTAAAGTCCACAAACATCTAGATTCTAGAATGTATATTATATTCGTACATATTCTTATGTTCAGTTATTCAAAAATATATTAAAATCAAGCTAAAGCATATGGCCTGTAGTTTCATTATCAAGATAAAACCTTACTGAGAAACAAACCCAAAGCATACATTGTGCAATTCCTTTGTGTTTGTTAGTGGAGAGAGAGAAATGGCAATTTTATTATTTTTGTATAAACAGAATAAAAATTTTCTTCAAATTATCAAATTTAGTTAATATGGTATGATGCATGGTATAACTCTATTAATTTATGTGTCATGTAATTAAAGCTTAAAGTAATCGTCCAGACCATTTCATCATTCCTGATTTGATGTAGTTAGAGTATAGCCATTATCGAGTGTATCAACAATATGTTGTCACTTCTTGCATCCAGTCAGCCGTTTTTTAATAATCCGCAATCAAAATCTGTAAATTCCCCGAGCTTCGAAAACGCCCATGGCAACTGGCAGACGATGCGCCACGGCTCGGTGACGTAGCAAAATTGAGGCTCCTCTTCCCGCGCTGCTGTGTGTGTGTGTAGTAGTGTTTGTGTGTGTGTGTAGTAGTGTTTGTGTGTGTGTGTAGTAGTGTTTGTGTGTGTGTGTGTGCGTAGTAGTGTTTGTGTGTGTGTGTCCGTAGTAGTGTTTGTGTGTGTGTGTAGTAGTGTTTGTGTGTGTGTGTGTGTAGTAGTGTTTGTGTGTGTGTAGTAGTGTTTGTGTGTGTGTAGTGGTGTTTGTGTGTGTGTGTGTAGTAGTGTTTGTGTGTGTGTAGTAGTGTTTGTGTGTGTGTGTGTAGTAGTTTGTTGTGTGTGTGTGTGTGTGTGGTTTGTGTGGTGTGTGTAGTGTTTGGTGTGGTGTGTGTAGTAGTGTTTGTGTGTGTGTGTTAGTAGTGTTTGGTGTGTGTTGGTAGTAGTGTTTGTGTGTGTGTGTGTAGTAGTGTTTGGTGTGTGTGTGTGTGTGTAGTAGTGTTTAGTGTTGTTGTGTGTATTGTGTGTGTGTAGTAGTGTTTGTGTTTGTGTGTGGTGTAGTTTTTGTGTGTGTGTGTGTGTGTTGTATGTGTGTGTGTGTGTAGTAGATGTTGTGTGTGTGTGTAGTAGTGTTTGTGTGTGTGTAGTAGTGTTTGTGGTGTAGTAGGTTTGTGTGTGTGTGTGTGTGTAGTGTGTGTGTGTGTGTGTGTAGTAGTGTTGTGTGTGTGTGTAGTAGTGTGTTGTGTGTGTGTGTAGTAGTGTGTTGTGTGTGTGTAGTAGTTTGTGTGTGTGTGTGTGTGTAGTGTTGTGTTGTGTGTGTGTAGTAGTGTTTGTGTGTGTGTAGGTGTGTGTAGTGTTGTGTGTGTGTGTAGTAGTGTGTGTGTGTAGTAGTGTTTGTGTGGTGTAGTAGTGTTTTGTGTGTAGTAGTAGTTTGGTGTGTGTGATAGAGTGTTTGTGTGTGTGTAGTAGTGTTTGTCGCGGTAGTAGCACTGTTATTGTACTGTGTGCTCAAATATAGTTGTGTGGTGTATAAATGTTGGTCGTTGTTCTAGTAGTCGTTTGGTCAGTGCTGTATTAGTTGTCTCCGATTAATGTCATCGTACTCTGCTCAAGCACAGTAGGTCTGCCCAATCACAATTCGTTTTCTCATAACGCGACAGGTCTTAGTGTGTTCAGAGTGTGTTTACATCTGGTAGCGTCCTTTGTTGACCGTCATCAATAACTGCATACCCTTTGGAAGTAAAATGGTCGACGGCTGTTGTTTACATAAGGTCATGTTTTTACGACAATAAGCGGGCAGTTTCTGGTAAAGTCAATGTATTTTGTGAAAAGTGGACAATTAGGGATGTGTTTGAATGTTCATTCAACATAATTAGGCAAAAACAAATTGGGTCTGGACGACTACTTTAATTCCACTTTGTTCTCTTTTTTGGGCCTCAAAATTACCCTGGAACTGATTAATTTTCAAAATTACCCCCCGACCCCCCAGCTGGATAGGCTCGCTGCGCTCGCCCATCACCACCCCGGGGCTAAAGCCCCCCCAATTTTTTTTTCCTGGTGACGGCACTGGTTGTCTGACTGGTCTTTGGAGTGGAAGCTGGGTTAGGATTTTGTTGTTAGAGAGCCGTGTTTTGTTTAAAATGCTACTCCTTGTTCGAGGCTCGACAGAGAGAGGATTGTAAGTTAGGTAACGGACGTATTTGTTTAACTTTACCGCCGCCGCGCCGGGCCGGACCAAAATGGCGGACAAAGAACGCAAGATAGCGAGTGAGTGCAGAAACTTTCAGAAACGATGGGAAAATTAATACTTTTTCATAGAAATGAAAGGGAAGTGTGTCTGCTTGATTTGCACCAAAACTGTTGCAGTGATGAAAGAGTATAATGTACGGCGACACTATGAAACCAAACATCAGACCTACGTGTCCTGCACTGGTGCCGAACGTGAACAGAAAGTTAAGAAAATGGCAGTTAGCCTGCAAGCTCACAACAGTATTTTTTCCGTGCTAATAAAGCACAAGAAAATGCCACAATAGCCAGCTATGAGGTAGCTCAACTCATTGCCAGACATGGAAAACCTTTGTCAAATGTCGAATTCATAAAACAGTGCCTCACTGAAGTGGCAAGAATAATGTGCCCGGAAAAAGTGCATGAATTCAGCAGCGTGGGCATGTCCAGAAGCACAGTTGTTCGGCGAATCGAAGACTTAGTCAGCTGACTTAAAACACCAACTGTCATATCAAGCTTGTGCTTTTGATTTTTACTCGATTGCATGTGATGAGAGTACAGACGCCACAGACACCGCACAGGTGTTAATTTTTCTGCGTGGAGTTGATGATAATTTTTGCATCACAGAGGAGCTGCTTGATCTTAGGAGTCTAAAGGGCACAACAACGGGTAAGGACATTATTGAAGCTGTATCAGATGCATTAGAGAAGATGGGACTTGAATGGGACAAGCTGTGTGGAGTTATAACGGACGGAGCTCCAGCTATGACCGGAGCGCGCAAAGGAATGGCTTCTCTGGTGTGCGCGAAGGTGCAAGAGAGCGGAGGTGAGGCTCTAAAAATGCAGTGTATCATTCACCAAGAAGCCCTCTGTGCCAAGACAGTCCAGCTTGGCGATGTGATGAACACTGTTGTAAAAACGGTAAACATAATTCGTGCACGAGGGCTCTACCACAGAGAATTTCAAGCTTTCCTCTCTGAGATCGATGCTGATTACGGGCTGTAATCCCTGCTGTACCATTGTGATATGCGCTGGCTAAGTCGCGGCTCCGTGCTGCGACGGTTTTATGCCCTGAGATCCGAAATCGACCATTTTTTGCAAGAAAAGGACCGACCTCTTCATGAGCTGAGTGACCCTCTATGGTTGGCAGACCTAGCATTTTTAGTTGATCTTACCGATCATCTTAACTCACTGAATAAAAGCTTACAAGGCAAAGACCAGCTTGTGCCATACTTTTACGCGCAGATGAAAGCACTCTGTGTGAAGCTCCGTCTCTTTGAGAAGCAGCTACACAACTTCAATGTTGCGCACTTCCCAACGCTGTCCGAAATCAAACGTGCTTTTCCAGAGGCCAGCTATACTGCTAAAAAGGAGAAGTATGTGTCTGTGATCACATCTCTCATCATGGAATTTAGTCGGCGCTTCCAAGATTTCTCAAGCATTGAGAAAGAAATCAATCTTTTCTCGACTCCCTTCCTGGTGGATGCTGAAGAAGTGGAAGAGAGTCTGCAATGAGAACTTATCGAAATGCAGTATGATGATTCTCTGAAGAATCAACATCAGCTTCTTTCCCTACCCGACTTCTACCGGAGCTTGGAAAAGAACAAGTTTCCCTTGATGAGACGCCATGCAAAAAGAATGATGAGTCTGTTCGGCTCCACATATATATGTGAGCAAACATTTTCACAGTTAACTCTGAACAAAAGCAGACTGAGAACCAAAATGACCGACAGCCATCTCTGTGATGTCCTTCGCATCTCAACCACCAAACTTACTCTTGACCTGCCAGTCATCCTTCAGTCCAAAGCACAGCATCACTGCTCCCACTGAGTGCAACACTGTTACCAGTATAGGTGAGTTCAAAATACACAGTATTCATGTTTAAATAAGCCCACTTAATTAATAAAATGAGTCAATTGAAGATGATAACATTTTCCAAATGTATGTACTTCATAAAAATGACAATAAAAAGTGAAACTTGAAACTAGACCCTGGATAAAATAAAAAGTTAATGAATGGAAAGCTGTGATCTTGTCTGTATTTTTTAAGCAATTTCAATTATCAACGATTATTTACCTACATTTGATTTGACTTTGCGAACTTTACTATATCACCTCGCCTTTACTGAGTGGCCCGACCCTTCGTATATTTTTCGCATGTGGCCATCTGTGAAAAAAGTTTGGACACCCCTGGCGTAGACGGAGACACGTGTAACGCGGGTTTTCTTCAAAATAGATGGTAAAGAAAGATACGAGGGGTCAGTCATATCTGAGGTGAAAATACTCCGACACACACACACACACACACACACACACACACACACACACACACACACACAGTCACACACACATACCTTTGAAATAATTATACTGTAGTGGCGCCAAGGTTGGGCCGCACACCTGCTAATTACTCCTAAATGGTAAAAGCCAAACCTGACCCTTTTTACTGAGTGGCCCGACCCTTCATATATTTTCCGCATGTGTCCATCTGTAAAAAAGGTTTGGACACCCCTGGCGTAGACGGAGACACGTGTAACGCGGGTTTTTCTTCAAAATAGATGGTAAAGAAAGATACGAGGGGTCAGTCATATCGAGGTGAAAATACTCCGACACAACACACAACACAGTCACACACACATATTTTTTGAAATAATTATATGTAGTGGCGCCAAAGTTGGGGCCGCACCCCGGGCAAATTACCCCTAAAGGGTTTCAAGCCAAACACCTGAGCCCGTATCACCTACAATCAGAGCTGGGCATATTTAAATACATTTTGTATTTAAATACGTATATAAATACATTTTTTGTTTTTAGAAATGTAGTTATAAATACATTGGTTGTCATGTATTTAAATACAGTATTTAAATACATTTATAAGTATTTTAAATACACTGTATTTAATACTCATAATATAGAAATGTAAAACTTTTTATAATTTAAATTTGGGCCCATAAACCCCCCCAACTATCTGGAAAACCCCGATGTTACAGTGAACCGTGTTCCACTTTACGGGAAATTCCTTATTTTAAGGAAATTTCTAAGGAAACCCAAAATCTAAGGAAATCCTAAGGAAATCCATTTTTTTCGGTCATGTTAAAATTTGTGAGTATTTACGATATATTTACAAATGTATTTAAATACAATTGATGTATTTAGTATTTAGTATTTAAATACATGCGTAAAATGTATTTAGTATTTAGTATTTAAATATATTTCTCCCATGTATTTAGATTTAGTATTTAAATACATTCAATGTATTTAGTGCCCAGCTCTGCTTACAATTAATACTAAATTTTGGTATTAACCCCCGACTTTACGCTTAACTTCACACTCACTGTTATCCTCACTCACTCTTTGCTTAATCTTTACTGTTAAGTTTGGTATCAACTTAATAGTGCTGGCGAGGACTTCTAAACCCTTAATACCAAAGTTAATAGTAGGAAATATTCGAAATGGCCGCCGCTTAGGAACTCCCTCTTCAGAACATATCGAATGCGAAATAAGTCTTTATATAACAAATACTATATACTATATAGGCGCTGCAGAAGCTGAATATGTGGCTACGTAGACCTACAAGACCTAGTTTGAAGAAGCATTATCTTGGCATTATGGGCGTCCATACGCCCATCCCTATTCTTTACCTACTTATTGGGGCAGAAAAAGCAGATCATTTATAGTTTCACCCAACCAACGATTTTCTGATGCGCCTTATGTTTTTCTGGTGTGGTTTTATGTGTTTTGAATGAATCTTCTAACCGTTTCTGTCACTTTTTTTTTTTTTCTTTTAGGTAGATAAAAAAAAAAAAAATTTTTTTTTTTTTATAAAGTTAGGTAAAGGTTAGGTTAGGTTAGGTTAGGTATGGGTTAGGTTAGGTAAAGGTTAGGTTAGGTTTAGGTTCATTTTTTTGTTTGTCATTTTTGCAAAAAAAAATAAAAAAAAAATAAAAATATATTTTATATATATATATAATATATATATATATATATATATATATATATATATATATATATATATATATTGCGAAGAAACGGTTAGCAGTTTCATTCAAAACACAAAAACACACAGAAAAACATAAGGCGCATCAGAAAATCGTTGGTTGGGTGAAACTATAAATTGACCGAAAAAGCTCCTTATATATTTTATAGGGACGTTGAATGATGTAGAGGAAACCCCAAGAGACAGTACATAAACTAAATATGTAAAATGATTTAGTGAAAAGGGACCCACACGATACAGTTGAAAATAACATTTAATCAGTCTTTGAGAAAGTGGTGGTCATGGCTTTTAGTTACTTTAAACCCTAGAGTAGACAAAAAGCAGCATGTTAGAGTAATAAGTTTGAGATAAGCTATAGTAGTGTAAGTAGGGGGAAAATTCTTTTGAAAATAATTGCACCACAGAAAAATAGGTAATTATTTAAAGGGGAACTGGGCTCTTTCTGCCGTCCCTTTCTACTCGCGTTTTCGTATAATTTAAACTCCCTCATGTAGTGACGAATTTCTATGATAACTTTTTAGAAAACAAAATTATATATATATTTTCACTAGTAACCAGTAGAAAATTTGATTTGCATTGACCGGCTGGGGAGTCTTCGCTGCACTGCAGCAGCCTGGCCGGCCGGCCGGGCGACTGTACACCATTTGATTTGATCAATTAGCCTAAACAACCAAATAAGGGGTTTAAACCCAAAAACTAGCCTAGACCCAAAATAGCTTAAAATAACCTGAACCAAAACCCAAACGTGAACCAATTTAAACCTAACCTAGCCATCATCATATGAACTTGTTTATGAAAAAAAACTAAAAGGTAAAATATTTCTATATCAATTCAACACTTGCATTATGTTTTTTTGTCTATAAATCAGCATTATCACAAAAAAGTGGCTAAAATAGTTTTCCATAATTTTCTTCCAAGCTCCACACACACACACACATACACACACAAAACACACACACAAAACACACACACACACACACACACCCCACACACACACACACAACACACACACACACACACAATTATTATATTGGTATTTGCTGGAATTGATTGTTGAAGGGTCAACAGGGCAAGGGCAAAGGGGTACACTCACACACACACACACACACACACAACACCACACACACACAAAACACACACACACACACTAGCATAGTTTTACTTCAGATTACCAATACTTAATTAAAATCTCTCCAACCCACTTTCAAATCAAGACTGCAAAATTGAATTTACTTGTCAATAAACATAAAGTGTATGAGATCGAACCAGTGTTACATGAATGGAAAGGAACTAATGACTAATCTATAATAATATAAGCGAAAGTGTGTCTGTGTGTGTGTCCGCTCTAGTTCCGCCCCCGTGGCGCCCAAATTTCCCTCATATGGCACATTTTGGAACCGGGTGACCAGGGGAAGGTTTAAGCCCACATATGAGATGATCCCATCACTTTTTTTCTCTTTTTTTTTTTGCCTATTAGCGAGAATTGTGAAAAAAAAGTGGTTTGCGAGAATTGAGGAAACCTTGATGTAGGGTGAGGGTAATGGGTGAGTGAATGGTGGGGGTGATGTTAATGGGTGTGGGGTGATGGGTGAGTGAATGGGTGGGGGGTGATGGGTGATGGGTGAGGGGAAAAGATGGAGAGTGATGGGTAATGGGTGAGTGAATGGGGTGTGGTGATGGGTAATGGGTGAGTGAATGGGTGGGGGTGATGGGTAATGGGTGATTGAATGGGTGTGTGGTGATGGGTAATGGGTGAGTGAATGGGTGATGGGTGAGGGAATAGATGGGGAGTGATGGGTAATGGGTGAGTGAATGGGTGGGGGTGATGGGTAATGGGTGAGTGAATGGGTGGGGGGTGATGGGTAATGGGTGAGTGAATGAGTTTTATGATTTCAGGAAAGCTAGAAAGGGCTATCTGGAGAGTCTGTGTTTGGTGGGCCGAAGGCCCACCAATAGCCCTCCGCAGGAGCTAGCCAAAAAGTCCGCCCGGAGGGCGGCTTTGCGGCTAGTTTTTTTAATAAATGTGTTTGTATATCTAATTTATTGATCACCTCAGAGATGAGTATTAACAACCATGCCTAATAACAACAAAAATTGCAGATGTTCCCATCAATTCAAATAATAAAAACAGCATTCCTTGCTTTACAGAAACCATAGGGAAACATATGTTGGAATACTGATGCATGCTATCACAGCCAAGTAGTGAAAGTCTTGCCCCATCACAAGCAAATATATATGTACGTACCTACATATCATTACAGTAAAAAAGTGGTTTTCTTTCTGTCACTGGTAAATTAATGGGTACCTGGAACTGTCGCCAATAGGAATTCTCGCCGACGTCGGCGGGTGTTTCAATATTTCACTTCGGCGATTGTTCCTATTTTCGGCGACAGTTCTTGATAATTATATTAGCCTATAGTACCCAATATATACATTTGATAAGCTTTTAGCAGTGTTTCTGCCTTCAGGAATTAGGTAAATACCAGCAATAGACTGAACAGCTAGGCTAGGTTATGTGGTTAGGTTATCTGCAGGTTAGAGGGTTAGTAAACGAGCAGGGGCATTTGGGAGGGGAGGCATCCCCATTTAGGTCAAGTAACGTTACCAACCACCAACCAGTGTCACCAGTTACCAATGTCAAACTGCAGCTTCAGTATTCTGGGACAAGCGAGAAAAGTTTGTGTGCAATAATGAAATTGCTTTTATTCTTCTTTTTCATCTATTACCAGTGGAACTGTCGCCGAACATTTCCACGTCGGCGAGAGTTCTCGGTTGGCGTTTCGGGGAGAGTTCCTATTGGTTTCTTAAAAGTTTAGATGTGCGTTTAATTAAATTCCCACCCGTTTTTGGAGGAATATATTTTCTATACTGTGACATATTAAATCGAGACACAACATCTATTCAGGAAAAAATAAGTTTCGTCCTCAAAATCCGTGGTGCCCAATAACGAAAGTTTACCAATAAAAGGAGATTTACTCCTACCCCAGCTACGTAGGGAAAGTCTTATAATAATCTCAGGCAAATGAAGCTGTGAGTCATATCACATCCAAACAGTCTTGTTTCCAACGCTGTCAGATGGAATAAAATGTTAGTTCCATTACGAGAAAGCAGAGGAAGCCATTCAGATAGGGAAACTATACGGTCTGCATTGGCTTTATGGTACTCGAGATCTCGTCGACCCTGTTGGAAGTTTGGGACGAGAATTTTGGTAGACGAGAGCACGGTCTAATACTGTGGGCAAGAGTATACCCAGCTGACCGGGCACGTACTGAAGTTACAATGTCACTCATCTCTCTCCGCTACATACAAACATTTAATGCACACAATGACTGCGTCACAGCCCTCTCACAACCTTGCTAATGACAACGCTTTTACATGAAAGGCCGTCGTGGATTGACTGAAAAAGTGAAAACATACTCCCACGGCAACACTTTTATAATCGTCGATTTATACAATTCTTCAACATTTTCTTCCATGTTAAACATTATTTATGGCTTTATACTGTTTATCTAATAATGATTTAGTCTTGAAATGATACATTTCTTCATTTTTCTTAGAAATATATTTTCTTTTCATTTCGGTACTTATGGTTTTGTAAATAAGCGTCCATAGCAACGGGTTTACACTCAAAGTAGCCAGGATCTGCTAATCGTTACACTCAAAGTGGATGAGGATAGCATATGCATTTCCGTAATACCAACTTTTACACTTAAGAGTAACATTTAAGAGTAAATAATAATTGTAGGTGAGGATTCGGGCCCTGGCGTGACCTGACTCCGCCGCGACCCAAATACCTCCGCGCGCTTCTCGCCTTTCTTGTCTTGGGGTCGATTTCTTAGTCCTTTGGTAAGCTCCCTAACCAAAAGCCTTACCAACCTGGTAACAGTCCTTACTAACAAAGATATCCGATTTCTTAGTCGCTGTTTTCGTGAACCAGGAGCTCCCCAACATGGTAAGGATACCAACGAATCAAAGACGGCAGATTCGGTACTGTTGGTATGCCTGAGTGGTGGAAAATGTAAATATTCCATCCAAAGTCAGTAAATAATTACTATTTACACACATAAATAATAACATCGATTATTTATAATATTCTACTTTAATTTATAAATTATATTTTGTTATATTTGATTATATATAAATTATATTATATTAAATTATATATAATTTAAATTCTTATTTATAATTATTACTTTTATTTATAATAGCAAGTTCACATATAAACACTTTTGTATATGTTACGCATATATACCTACAATATTACTGAATTATAGAAGAATATAGGGTGACAGATAAAATAATTTATTAAGGTAGATGGCCGTGAAAAATATGTTGTCTGCTTGACAGCTGGTGACGTGCATTCACCGCGGCCATCCAAGTTCTTTTAAAACTTCTTTTTCTTTCATTATAACCCTCTAACGTGTTGATGCATTATCTGATAATTTTTACATCTGTTTCAGTAGAAAATATAACCATATGGAAGTAGCAATTAATGGTATTTGATAAATAATTGCATTAGTAAGCTTCGTTGGGGAGGGACTAGGCTCCCCAACCCGGCATCCCCAAAGGTTCCAATCTATGGTATCGATACAAACCAACAGCGGCCCAAAAGACGACTAAGAAATCGGATTTTGTTGTTGGGGATGGAAATGGCCGCTCGTTGGTAAGGACCCCAACGAAAGGGGACGACTGAGAAATCGGCCCTTGGTGACGAGCAGTGGCGGCTCGTGATAAAATAAAATGGAGAGACTGCAAGCTTTACACAACAGTGAGATACACAAATTTTACCTATCTCATTTATGAGTTGTAGTTGATGTTCACGGATTTCAGGGCATATGGTAGTAGTGGTGGTGGTAGAAGGGATGGTGGGGGTGGTAGTGTTGGTAGTAGAGGGGATGGCTGAGGTGGTGATGGTAGAATTACAGTATTACTTGAAAATAAAGTCGGTACCGCTTGATTTTAATCTTTTCATTTAATGTCAGCTGGGAAAAGCTGATGTTTTGCAAATACTTCACTGGATTTTCCATCGTCATAGGGTAATTAAAGAAAGCACGTTTTAACCACTACACGCACTGTAAACACGAGAGGGACGAGACTTAGCTGCCTCGACTGCAGCTCTTTGTGTTCACAAGTGGCGCGGCGGCGGCGCAGACATGAATCGTACAGCAAATATGAAAGTAACTTAAATTTTGGTCTGGTTTTAATGAAAATTCACTTAGTAACGTATTGAAAATAATTAAATAACATATAATGACTTTATTATGAAATATTTGTTAGTAGTGTATCAATTCTGCTGTCTCTCTAAAGGCATCATACACCTGGCAGTGAGTGTCTGGGGGTGCTGCAGCTCTACAGCCCTATGCCACGAGCCGCCACTGGTGACGAGGATTCTCCAGTTACCTCCCTGCCACCACATAGAACACACGCACCTTCTCTGTGTGTTCCTCACTCATGGCCTTCCTCTGCTGTACTTACCTACATATTCCCGCCGTAATAAACTAGTGTGTGAACTCTGTGTTTGGTGTAACTGTAACCCGTGTCTAGCTAAAGTGAATACTACATTATTAATAATACAATAATAATAATAATTTGGATGATAATAATAATAACAATAATGAAAATGATGATAATAACCATAATAATAGTAGACTAATAATAATAATAATAATAATAACTAATAATAATAATAATAATAATAGAATAATAATAATAACAATAATGAAAATGTGAGCTAGGCTAGATTTTTATAGTGACGCTTGTGTGATATGTAATGGTCCGTTTTCTGTGATGGTCTACCCTCAGGGGTAGAGGGAGGGAGGGAGGTTTCACAGCGCGGCATTGTCAGCTGAGGTGCAACCGGCCAATGATAACACGCTCCTCAGATACTGAGCCAATGAGCGTTAAGCTACCATACGCGTCTCAGCAGTCGGAGTAGTCACTATAAAATAGCCCTACAGCTATAGTCAGTTCTTGGTCTTGGTACTAGTCAGGAGTAGGGATGTGCACCGGTTTTCGGTATACCGAAATACCGGTATTTTAGCACCGGTATTACCGGTATTTTTTGTTTTCGGTATACCGGTATCGGTATTGGTAGTGCATCGGTATACCGGTATCGGTATATTATTTGGTCGGTATTGGATTTCGGTATTGTGTTTTTTTCTCGCAACAGACCGGACTGCCGAGAGACGTATGGTAGCGTAACGCTCATTGGCTCAGAGCCTCATAATCTGAGGCTCGTGTTATCATTGGCCGATTACAGCTCAGCTGACAATGCCGCTCTGACAATCTCCCTCCCTCCCTCTACCCCTGAGAAAAGAGTCCCCCCGCAAGACCATCACAGAAAACGGATCATTACATATCACACAGGCGTCACTATACAAATCTAGCCTAGATAAAATTTTCATTATTGTTATTATTATTATTATTATTATTATTAGTTTTAGTCTACTATTATTATGGCTAATAATAGCATCATCATTTTCATTATTGTTATTATTATTATGATTCAAATTATTATTATTATTTTATTATTAATATAATTATTTCAAAGATATGTGTGTGTGACTGACTGTGTGTATTCATCTAGTTGTATTTTTACAGGGCCAGAGCAACGCTCGTATGGCCGCGTCTCCATATCAACATTTATATAAGTATTCACTTATTTAATTCTAAAATATCTAGAAGTACAAAATAATGAAATCTAAATTTCCAAACTCTTTCTTCTATTTGCAATATAAGTATACATTCCTTTGAGAATTCTATAAATCATCTACGACACTATGGAATCCACTCCCTGACATATGTTAGAGTTGCATTATTATCATAAAAGTTTGCACACACCTTCAACAATATGAAATTCTTGGAGCTAAATACAGTATAGAAATTGGCTGGAGGAAGCACCGAATACTAGTGACTGATGAAAACAGAATCCCAGACACGCTTATCAGACAGCAGGACAGGAACTGAACTTGTCGTTAGAGCTCTACCCCCCTGTCCCGCGGCTCACACCAGCTCGTCGTAACCTACCACCTTTGCTCCACCTCCCTCCTCCCCATTCCCCAATATCCTTGCTGTGGTAAATGCTATAGATATGAATATGATAAGAAATTAGGACCGAGAATTTGTTCTTTGGTCATTTTGTCAAAGGCAAATAAAATGTGTTAATATTATAATTATCATCTCACCTGGCTATTTAATCTTAATCTACATACCTCTAGAAATGTCTGAATTTTTTATTTATATCCTTAGGATTTCATTAGATTTTGCGTTTCCTTAGAAGTTTCCTTCTCAAGCCTAAATTTCCTTAAAATAAGGAAATTTCCTGAAAGTTGAGACACTGGTTCACTGTAACATTAGGATTGCCAGATAGTTGGGCGAGTTTATGGCCAAATTAACTTTAAAAAAAATAATAAATAGAATAAAAAAGTATTTACATTTTTATGTTATATGTATATAAATACAATGTATTTAAATACTCATTAAAGTATTTAATTACTGTATTTAAATACATGAAAACTAATGTATTTATAAATAGATTTCATTAATACTCAAATGTATTCAAATACAGCCCAGCTCTGGCTATATATCTATCGATACTGTTTCTCAGGAATCTCAGGAACTCTTTGTCCAAAAATAAATGTTAAAAGGAAATTTGAATCAAATTGTTATTTTCCTTATTTAGAGGTTACATTATACATACTAACAAGTGCTTGTGGGCCCTTCGGACCCACGTATTGATGTTTGTAGTAGTAGTATATATTAGACAACATGTTATTGCAAACTCCAATCGTGCTGTTGCTGTCGTTGGTCACTGGTCAAAGTGCCTCGGAGTAGACCACGTTCCGTGTGATTCCAACCCTTTGTGTTCCGTGTGATTCTAACACACACACACTCACAACACACTCACACACGCACACAAACGTCTATGAGTCTACTGAGTTTGTGGAATGCGGCAAGACGTTATCGCAGTTTTTCCTGGAATCTAATACTCCTACAGTGTTTTTAGACCAAAACCTCCCTTAAAAATTATTCAATCGACATGGGAGCAAGCCACTTACCACCTACGATTTATTTCGATTTTTTTAGCCTACTCTCATCAAAATTGAATTTACAGTTTCGGCTACCCATAACAGACACACACACACACACACACACACACACACACACACACACACACACACACACACACACAACACACACACACACACACACATACACACACACACACACAGACACACGGCTACTCCTATAGTATATTAGATTACTGATGCAAAAAAAGAAATGGCCTACGCCAAATAACATTTTATTTTAGGGGGGTCTATGCTGTACGGTAGGGGTTAAGAATTGTAAAAAAAAAAAAAAAATGGCCTACGCCATATAAAACTTTGTTAGGGGGGTCTATGCTGTACGGTAGGGGTTACGAATTGTAAAAAAAGAGATGGCCGACGCCAGGGGCGGATTTATGGTGTGCGAGGCCCTATATAGGCCGGTACGTGGGAGTGCGGGGCCCTGAATGAAATGTGGGGTAAAATTCTAGAGTCCTTTCCAGCCCTTATTAATTTCTTTTATCTCCAGACCTTCACAGATCCCTTCAGATAACGTAACCTCTAAAACGTAATTATAAAGTGGGGGAGAGATGCCCCCTTCAACGCCTCCTCCCCCCTATATTACCCCCGCCCTGGACCCCAAAATAAAATTTCTAACCTAACCTCACTACAACCTAACCAATAACCTCCTAACGAGATACAAGGGTGGGAAAGGACTACAATTTTACCAGGTTAGGTTAGGTTAGGTTAGTAATTTATTTTTTACTTTTTAATCTCTCCCCCACTTTATTATTACGTTTTAGAGGTATCTGAGGGGATTTGTGAAGGTCTGGATAAAATAAAACCACTAATAAGGGCGGGAAAAGACTCTAGAATTTTACCAAATGTGGTTCAGATTTCATATTAGTTTAATTGAAACTTTTTCCACCCATATTTTACATTATATTGGTACTAATTTTTGGCATATTATGGTACATGCAAGGTAACAGTGTTCGAGCAAATAAGAAATGTCCAGCATTCAGATTTTCATTGAAAACATATTTTTTCCTCTGGGGTGCGGGGCCTAGGCCATAGTTTACTCGGTCCCCCCTTAAATCTGTCAATGGCCGACGCCACAGGAAATTTTATTTAAGGGGGGTCTATGTTGTACTGTGGTCTGTGGTAACCCGGGAGTCACACTAGCCCTGTGTCTCGGGGTAACGGGTTCTCACCCACCACAGGCTCTAAGGGCTAATGCCACGGAGATGAGCACCGCAGGCCACGCGCAGCTAAGCGTATGCTCCCATCTTTACCTTACCTTTACTATGCTGTACGGTAGGGGTTAATAATTGTAAAAAAAGAAATGGCCGACGCTATAGGAAACTTTATTTAAGGGGGGGGGGGGGTTGCTGTAGAGGTTAATAATTGTCTGAGAATGGACAAGTAAAAAACACACGAAAAAAACACATACCGATACCGGTAATACTGGTATTAATGTTTGGTATCGGTATACCGGTATCGTAATTGATACCGGTGTGAGGACGTACCGGTATTACTCCCGCAAACCGGTATCGGCAATACCGGTATTTTCCTGATACCGCACAACCCTAGACAGGAGTCTGTTTCGAGAAAAAGAAAAAGAAACATAATACCGAAATCCAATACCGACTAAATAATATACCGATACCGGTATACCGATGTAATACTAATACCGATACCGGTATACCGGAAAACCAAAATACCGGTAATACCGACGCCAAAATACCGGTATATCGGTATACCGGATACCGGTGCACATCCCTACCCTGAACACACTACGTGGTCTGATCCTGGAGACAAGAGGCAGCGCGCGACGCGGCTTGCACCCACATACAGCGGGCAATGTTAGGGTAAGTCGTAGGTCCAATGAAAAGTGAAATATAGATTATTTCGAATTTGACAGGGTATTTTCTTATGTAAAATTGAATGTTAAGGGTGGTTTGTCCGCTTCAACTTTTTGGTTTGAGCACTTCTTGCTATGCAAAAATAGACTTTTATATTTATATGCAAAACAAAGCTTAAAGTGCGATTTTGCATAGTAAGAATTGCTCAAATGCAAAAATGGAAACTGATAAAATCGTCTTAGAATTCCATTTTACATAGGAAATTGGAATGCCAAAGTTGAATTTTTTTTTTTTTTTATACGGCGTACCCTAGCGGGCATGGTTGCGAGCGACAAACGTGGTCTGATCCTGGTGACACGAGAGAGCGCGCGTCGCCGCCTACACACACAGCCCACGGCCTTGGTGGCCCGCGGCAAGGAAGTGATGCAAGTGTGGAGGTGCCCGCGACTACCGCTCCGCCCTCCCTCAACCCACCGCTGACGCCTTCATCGCCCCCAAGCCACACACAGAGGACGTGTGGCTACTTTGGAGGGAGGAAGCCGTCGGAGTTCGATGGCAAGGTGGGGTGGGAAGCCTACCTGGCCCAGTTTGAACTCCTGGCCGACGCGCAGAATTGGGGAGGAGCAGAGCGAGCCATGTAGCTTGTGGCCAGTCTCAGAGGCGCGGCATTGGAAGTACTAGTTCACCTGACGTCCCTACAACGCACTTCGTACTCAAGTGTGGTGGAGGCGCTGAGAAGAAGATTTGGACACCACCAGCAGGCGGAGGTGTATCGCGCTAACCTGAAGAGGCGGGTACGTGGTTGGGGTGAGCCACTTTTCCAGCTGGCACAGGAGATCCAGACGCTAGTTCGACGTGCTTACCCAACCGCCCCAGAGATGTTGAACGTGTTGTCTTGCGAGCACTTCGTGGACGCGCTACATGACAGGGATCTCCAGCTATACGTCAAACAAGCGCATCCTGGGGACGCCCAGGAGGCGTTAACAAGGGCGTTGGAGCTTGAAGCATTCCTCTACACCACGACTGACGACAGCAGCGGCAAGATGAAGGGCGGTGGTTCACGAAGGGCCTACCAGCAGTCTTCCTGACGAAGGCTAAAGGGGGACGCGCCGACCTGGAGGATGTTTAAAGGGCGCGCATGGAATGCGGTGTCTGTGGTCCCAGGTGGCGCGGCGACCGAGGTATGCGGCGCGGGGTGGTGTGGGAAAATGTAGCGCGCGGGGCTGTGTTGAGGTGAGGTGACGCGCGGGGTGCTTGCCTGCTCGCCCCAAGGAATGCGGCGCGGGGTGGTTGAAAAATACTGCACTCAGGAATGTGTGGCGCGCGGTGTCTCAGGAATGTGACACTGCGGTTTGTGTGTAGCTGAGTGTGCGGGGACACATAGTGTTAGGAGGTATATACGCTGTTTTGAGGAGTGCCGGGGAGGATCCAGCCACCGCCCTTGTGGCTGGTTCTTCCTTCTAAACAGCGGTGGGGGGCCGACTCACGGCTGGGACTTGGATAAGTTCCACGCGTGTGGTATATTTGTCAGGTTTGGGCCGACGGTGCAGGTATATATTCGCTAGGGGTGAGCCAGCGAGGAGGCATATCGTCAGGTTTGGGCCGACGGTGGAGGTATATATTCGCTAGGGGTGGGCCAGCGAGGAGGTATGTCATCAGGGATGTGCCGACGATGGAGGTTGAGGTAGCTTCCTGCTGCAGCAGGTACCTCTGGTTAGGAACCACGTGGATTTAAAGGGACTTGTGGGGTGTGGGGTGAAAAGTCCCCACACAGGATGTAAAGGACTTGTATGTAGAGGTGGTGTATTGTAAAAATGTAGCGCGCGCGCGGAGGGTTTAAAGGACTTGTGGTGTGTGTTGTGAAAAGCACACACGTGGATTTAAAGGACTAGTGGTGTGTGTTGTGAAAAGCACACACAGAGCATTTAAAGGAATTGTGGTGTGTGTTGTGTAACACATTGAGGACTTACAAGTAATGATTTACAAAGAAGACTGTAACACCATATACCTTTGTACTATTTCTTTATGACTATTTTATGAAGGCTGGGAGTGTGATGAGGGCGTATTTCTGTACGGCTGGGTCAGCCTTGATGAAAGGTGGGGATATTGTTATGCATGTGGATTCAGCGGGGTGGTTATGTGGACAAGCGTGGAGGTCGTGGGACTCAGGTGTGGTTGGGTGGATCCGGGGGTGGAGTGTGCATGGGGCCGGAGTGGAGTGAGTGAGATGACGGTTATAGTTGTATGTCTGAGTGAACACTATGTGTGTGCGCTTGTATGTTCATGTAACCGTCACTGGGTGTGTGTGCGTATGTGTGTACACAATGATGCCGTCCCCTGGTCTACGTGGGAGTGCTCTGATTGGCTAAGGAGTTTGTGGCGCGAATATGAGAGAGGCGGGAAGCTTTGGCGCGAGCCGAAGCTGCGGGCCCTGGGGCAGTCTGGCTTGTGACTTCATTGGATTAACACGTGTCGCAGAAGTTATCTCCCCCCCCCCTTCTTCCTAGCCTTCCCCGCGCCCCTCACTCCAGCCACCTCTGAGTGTCCACGCCTTTAAGTAGCGAGTGTTGCGAGATAGTGTCCGACCATAACTCCCAGCCTAAATGTGTATTGTAATGTGACTTTTGGATTCATTAAAGGAACAATGGATCAGTGAAGTTTATCTTTCCCTTCCCCACTGTGTGTCACCTACGCTTACGCTCACGCAGTGGCGTAGCTACGGGGGGGCATGGGTGGGCACGTGCCCACCCACGAGAAGCCGGTGCCCACCCAAGTGCCCACCCACTGGCCACGGCTGCCGTGTGGTGTGGGAACCGTGTTCCACTAGGTAGGACTGAGGGAGCATGCATGGAGTATTATGAATAATTTCTACTGATGACTTACCCTCGACCTCAAATACAATAAATATTTTCCTCTGCTTGGAAGAAAGAAACATGCCTCTGAGTCTGAGTTAAATGCATATACTTTCTATTGATTACTTTTAACACCAACGAACATAACTAAATTACACCAGTTACCCTTACAAATTTTCTTATAATGCATTGTGTTGGTACGTGTCTCCCTCTTTGTACGTGTCTTATACGCGTTCTCTGGACCAAAATAATAACACAAATAGCGCATTTTCGTGACGTTCACCGCCCTGGTTCAGTCCAGTCCGGACCGGGTCAGGGTGGACTGATGGTCGTGAAAATACATCGAGACTGGCCCCGTCCCAATTGTCGTTCCTATTGGCTGGGGGATCGAGTGGGCGGTACTGAACTGAACTGTGGAGACGGCAGGCGTCCATCTTGTCAATATCCTTTTTGTCGTCCGCCTTTTAACCTGTGCTGAAGACTTTACAACTACCACGCCTGTGATACTTTAGTCTTATGGTCGACCATCATGGTGTTTCATGTCTTATCAGCAGCACGAGAAGCTCCTGGTCGCCTTCCCCGCTGACTGTAGTGCGCATGCGCCAGTTCTCCCCACACTGGTCCAACCTGGTCATGGTCGCTGGCTCAGCCCAGCCCAGTCCGTTCCAGCCCGGTCTAAACTGCCTCGCAAAAACAGTGGCCGCCCGGGACTAGCCCAGTCCAGACCGGGCCAGAGCGGCCGCGAAAATGCGCTAAAAGTCAGTGACCGATCATTCGTGGCCTTGTACGGCAGCGACCACTGCCGATGCTTTGTGGGATGAAGTTGAGAGAAACTCAGCAGCTCATGGTTTTGATACTTCAGAGTGTAGAATGTGTAGATCACCAAGGAAACGGAAACTGTCTACACAATGGAGGCGTTTTGGTTAAGGAAAAAAGTACTACATACCGCAGGGATGTCAATTTTCCGCGGATTCGCGGATTTCCGAGTATTTTATTGCCAGCTGGGTCATTTCTGTGAATCGTGTAGATTCGGGTTAAAATTTAGGGGGGGGGGGGGGGGTATACATAGTTGGCTAGCCCACAGCTGAACCTGACCCGGCCTGGCCACTAATCCAGCACAGACCATAAAACATTTTTTGGCTGCCTAGCAGGAAGTTAATACTAGGCTGCCGATATCTCCTGACTCCACTGCTACAAGTTTGCTCAGGAGGCAGTATGTTGGGGGTGGAATACAACAGCCCACAGCCAGTATGTTGGCTGTGTAAATATTATATTGTTGTGTTATTACTTTTCCAACGGAAACAGTGTTAATAATTCATTTATCTTGTCAAAATGGTTAATAATTCATATACATTTCACAATTTAAGTTGCATGATATACCATATATATATATATACATATACACAAATTGTGAACACAAAAACAGACAAAATTGAGACCAGAAAAATTATTATAGATATAACCAAGGACCTCTCAGAAGCTCTCTCAGAGCATGAAATTTACAAAAAATCTCAGGGGGCCCCGAACCCCCAGCTGAGAGGTTCCCTCGCTACGCTCGGTCAGCATCGCTGCGCTGGGATGAGTTGGTCGCCCTTTTATTTTATTTCAGAGTTTTTTTCTTTTCTTGTTGACATCCCTGATACCGCCAGAATTTTAATTTCCGAATTTCTTTTGTGGACCTCGGAGATTGTTCATATACGAGTGGTTGTTCATAAAATTCTTATGTACATATTCTTATAATTCATTTAAAGTTGGTTTCGTGCCTTATAATGAGGTAATAAAAAAATTTTGTGAAGTTTGTTGATGTGGCCATATACGTCAAGGAATGAATATATATCGGTTTTTACACATGTGTTTAAATATTTCTTGATCTATAGTTTTATTTTTAAAAAATCTCAGTTGTCACCACCCACCAGGATTTTGTTGTTACTGATTATATTGGAAAACAGTCAAGGAGCACACACTCTGATTTCAGTTATAAGGATTCAACCACGAATGAAAATTCTTTTATCCTATTCTAGATAATTGTTAACATAAATGACAAGGCGCTTCAGTAATGAAGCATGTGAACTTATGAAAGCATTACAGGCACTGAATCCACAAAGTACTGAGTTCTTATCTTTTGAGAAAATGTCTGGACTTATTCATGCATTCGTGCTAATGAGGAAGATTTTAAAAGTAATCGTCCAGACCATTTCATCATTCCTGATTTAATGCAATAAAATTATAGCCATTAAACGAGTATATCAACAATATGTCGTCACTTTTTGCATCCAGTCAGCCTTTTTTTTTTAAATAATCCGCAATCAAAATCTGCAAATTCCCCGAGTTCCAAAACGCCCCTCACGACAAGCAGACAAATGCGTCACGGCTGGGGTGACGTCACAAAAGGAAGCCCGCTGATCAGAAGCACGTGAACACAAGAGATAAATATAGTATTTGAAGATTTTTGGGTGTTCTAATAGATTTTTTTTTGCGATATGCCACATGCATGCATCCTTTATGGGTGTAGCAAGACATTTGTGCTTCTCTCTCTCTCTCTCTCTCTCTCTCTCTCTCTCTCTCTCCCCTCCTCTCTCTCTCTCTCTCTCTCTCTCTCTCTCTTCTCTCTCTCTCTCTCTTTTCTCTCTCTCTCTTTCCTTCCTTTCCCTTTTTTCTCTCCTTATCTCTCTTTTCCTCTCTCTCTCTTCTCTCTCTCTCTCTCCTCTCTCTCTCTCTCTCTCTCTCTCTCTCTCTCTCTCCCCTCTCTCTCTCTCTCTCTCTCCCCTCTCTCTCTTTTCCCTTTTACCTTCTCTCTCTTTTCTCTTCCTTTCCCTTCTCTCTCTCTCTCTCTCTCTCTCCTCTCTCTCCTCTCTCTTTCTTCTCTCTCTCTTCTCTCTCCTCTCTCTCTCTCTCTCTCTCTCTCTCTCTCTCTCTCTCTCTCTCTCTTTTCTCTCTCTCTCTCTCTCTCTTCTCTCTCTCTCTCTCTCTCTCTTCTTTAATATATATTATATATATATATAATATATATATACATTACTATATATATATATATATATATATATATATATATAAAATATATATATATATATATATATATATATATATAAAATATATATATATATATATATATATACGAGCTCGATAATATATATATATAAAAAAAAAAATTGTGTGTGTGTGGTGTGTGTGTGTACAAATCTTTTTACTGTATATATTTATAAATATTTTGTATATTTTATGGCAAATGTATATATATATATATATATATATATATATATATATATATATATATATATATAATGAAATAAAATATTTATATATAATAATAAAAAATATGATGTATGCAAATAAAACCTGTTCTTTGCTTCTTCATGGATAATGATAATGATTATAAAAATATTTATAATGATAGTGTGTAACTAATAGTTATAAATGATGATAACAAAAGGATAATAAAGATGATACCAATCACCAATACTATTGAAAAAAATCCATCATGATATATAAGTATAATACATATAGGTCAAAATCCCTGCCTCATAATTATGAACTACGACAGCCTCAGGGAAAAGTTTATCCATCTGAAGTGTTCATTATACTTCTAAGATATTATAGATTACTTTCAGACTGATGATTCATAGATGCCTTGAGGCTGAAAAAAACACAAATTCAGAATGAATAGTATATGAGCATACATGTATGAATACCATGGGGTCCAGACAAAACCCCCCTCGGACAAAACCCCCTAAGCTAAAGTACGAAATAGGACAAAACCCCTTAGTTTAATACCATTAAAATTAGAAGAAAACATATAATTTAAGCAATTTATTACTGAAGTAATCATGAAAAATATTATAATCTTTCTTTGTGTTTGTTCACTCCACCTGATCATTGTTTTGTCTACCTGAGTACCGTAAATCCCCATGTACCGTAGATAACACTAACATCTCCCTTGGTGTTGATAATTATATCCACCTCACGGGCTTCATGCTGCTGCTGCCGAAGGCCGCGCTGCCAGACGTGGATGAGTCCCTTGCTTGTGTTTCATCTCTTTATGTGAGGGATCCTGACGTCCTTATCGTGGGCTTGGGGACGAGGGATACACCGAAGTAAATGTACTTCCTTTAATTTCAGTGCACTTAAGGGGGGTTTACAAAGTAACAACGTGAGAGTGTGTTTACAAGCTTAATGGCCCCAGGCGAACTGAATATTACTCGCGGCCTGCGGCAAGGAGTGAAGCTTAAGTTGCTGGTAGGGATTATACATGAATAAGGAATACAGGAATGCAGTACATAGAATGTATCCACATTCCCTCCGCCTTCACGCTCATAGACCGCAAAGGTTTTCCCCTTGGGG
>JACEEZ010022897.1:182500-190494 GCA_016584305.1 Chionoecetes opilio | reverse complement strand
AGTGATATTTACCGTCTTCCCAAGTTACGTATCAGCTCGGTCTCTAAAATATTGTGGTGAGTCGGTAAGTGCGAATGAAGTGAGGTAAGTCTTTAGTCTGACGAGGAAACAAACATCATCACACACCCTGACCACCATATATATATATATATATATATAATATATTAATATATATATATATATAATATATATATATATATATATATATATATATTATATATATTATATTATTATTATTATTTTTTTTTTTTTTTTGGGTATAGCTGTGTATTTTTTGACGTGCAGGTTATATATATATATATATATATATATATATATATATATATATATATATATATATATATATATATATTTACGTTTGAGCCTATAGCGCCTTTATTATCTTCCTACCTTAGGTTTTATCTTTCATTGAGGGATCAGGTGGTTGGCTCTGCATATTCTGGAACGCTGTGATGGTTGGCCCTCGCCCGTGGTGACGCAGGCGGAATTTTTATAGTGACACCTGTGACGATTTTATTTGAGGCTCTTGCTGCCTGCCCCCTGGTGCCCTCCGCCACGCTTGCAGTCGCAGTCGCAGTCGAAGGTTAGGTTGATGGGTAGTATGTGGGGATCTTCGGCCACTCGACTATAGAAGAAACAGTTGCTCCTGGCGGGACTTGAACTCGGGACCTTGTGCTCACC
Source organism: Chionoecetes opilio (assembly GCA_016584305.1). Taxonomy (NCBI): domain Eukaryota; kingdom Metazoa; phylum Arthropoda; class Malacostraca; order Decapoda; family Majidae; genus Chionoecetes; species Chionoecetes opilio. Next base: position 189,813 of record JACEEZ010022897.1, on the reverse strand, counting down.
ACTACCAGGCTCTAATCCTCCGGCCACCATGTTAAAGATGACCGAGAGTTGCCCCCGGCTGGACCTCGGGAAATCGAGCTCACCACTCCACTAAGGTTCTAACCACTCGTCCACCGCTCATATATAATATATATATATATATATATATATATATATATATATATATATATATAACACAGCGCGCCAAAGCATGTCGCGACATCATAACACAGCGCTTCCATACGGGAATTCAGAAATGTACTCTATGGCAGCCTACTGACTTCCGAGAGAGATATCCTACATATGGCAGCTTGTTTAAGGCACGGGCAGTCCATCAAGACCGTTGAGAAATGTTCAGATGCCACTTGTCAATTAAAGACGAAGCATTTAAAAAAGTATCGCCTTCCTTCCCGCGAGTAATTTGAACAGACGCGCATTGGTATAAATATCATTATTGCATAATGAGTGGCAAGAAAGACCTAACAAAGGAGCAAATTAAAGTTATTGTATCTCTACACAAGGCAGAGAGGCCAGTGGAAGAAATATCAAGGATTGTGGGTGTTACGAGGAGATGTGTGCATAAGTGGGTGGAAAGTTTCGGGGTGGGTTGGCGGTGTCGCGGCAGCCGCGACACCAGAACATTATAAGTGGCCAGGGCGAGGATGTAAAAGTCATATCGCAATATTTTTCTTGCTCTTAATTGAGGATGGGCATCCACTTGACGTTTCATGACATTTAGGGTGCTTGCTGAGGTTTTACATCCTCGCCCTGGCCACTTATAAGTTCTGGTGTCGCGGCTGCGCGACACCGCCAACCCACCCCGAAACTTTCCACCCACTTATGCACACATCACATCCACAATCCTTGATATTTCTTCCACTGGCCTCTCTGCCTTGTGTAGAGATGCAATAACTTTAATTTGCTCCTTTGTTAGGTCTTTCTTGCCAACTCATTATGCAAATAATGATATTTATACCAATGCGCGTCTGTTCAAATTACTCGCGGGAGGAAGGCGATACTTTTTTAAATGCTTCGTCTATAATTGACAAGTGGCATCTGAACATTCCTCAACGGTCTTGATGGACTGCCCGTGCTTAAACAAGCTGGCCATATGTAAGATATCTCTCTCAAAAGTCAGTAGGCTGCCATTGAGTACATTTTCTGAATTCCCGTATGGAAGCGCTGTGTTATGATGTCGCGAAACAATGCTTTGGCGCGCTGTTTATATATATATATATATATATATATATATATATATATATATATATATATATAATATAATATATATATATATATTTTACATTTGTGCCTATAGCGTTGTAGGCAGTGGTGACCCAGGGGTGGGATGGTAGGCTCTGGAGTCTGGAGGTTCACTTGAGGGCTGTGATGGTTGGTCCTCGCCCATGGTGGCGCAGGCAGGATTCTTATAGTGACGCCTTTGATTAGAGGCTCATGCCGCACCCCTGTGTCCTCCGATGCACTCGCAATCGAAGGTAGAGTTAATGGGCAGGGCATGTGGGTGTTTTTAGGCCACTCGATGGTGCAGAAGGTTTTGGGTTTCTTCGGGGATCGAAACTCGGGTAACCGAGAAACGCCAGTCGGAGACGCTAACCACTCTGCTACCGCCTCCCCATATATATGTACTAGCCGCAAAGCTGCCCTCCGGGCGGACTTTTTGGCTAGCTCCTGCGGAGGGCTATTGGTGGGCCTTCGGCCCACCACCTGTGTTTGGTGGGCCGAAGGCCCACCAAACACACTCTCCAGATAGCCCCTTCTAGCTTTCCTGAAATCATGGATGTAGAATGAATGTATTAACGCCAACATATTCATATCACCTCCAACCCATTCACTCACCATTACCCATCACCCCCCCCCATTCACTCACCCATTACCCACCACACCCCACCCATTCACTCACCCATTATCCATCACCACACACCCATTCACTCACCCATTACCCATCACCCCCATCTATTCCCTCCCATCACCCATCACCCCCCACCCATTCACTCACCCATCACCCCACACCCATTACCCATCACCCCACCCATTCACTCACCCATTACTCACACCCTACATCAAGGTTTCCTCAATTCTCGCAACCCACTTTTTTTCACAATTCTCGCTAATAGGCTGCTAAAAAAAAAAAAAAAAAAAATGATCGGATCATCTCATAAATGGGCTAAAAAACCTTCCCTGCTCGAGCCGGTTCCAAAACTGTGCCATATGAGGGATTTCGCCACAGGGGGCGGCACCTGGAGCAGACACACAACACACACACACACACTTTCGCTTATATATATATATATATATATATATATATATATATATATATATATAATTATATATATATATATATATATGTGTGCGCGTGTGTATCTACAGTATATTGTAAACGATACGATACGCTGTGTGTCGTGCCATATATAGAACAAGTGAGGTCACCACACCCAATACAATATAATTAGATGAAAATATAGTCGATTCACACAAACAGTAAGATTTACTATTAATTTGAGGAGCATAACATGTCAACATTGAGTAACTTGACAAAATAATGCATATTCACTGACTTAAAGAGCATATAATAATGTTCAAGTCTTAGCCACGTTCTGCAAACGAAATAATCAACTACAAAAATATGCTAACCTTTGATATAAGACGAAATGAGAAAAATAAATATCAAGAATTAATTAGTTTACAATACATATTATGTACACCTACACTCTGGAGTGACGACGACGTAACGGAGAACACCGGGACGAGAGAGGGAAACAACTTTAACAGATCACTTAAGGCGGAGATTAAGAAGCATACGGAACATAGAGGAAGCGTAGAAAAGGATATGTGCTCCGAGAGGCCTGGTCTAAAACAACTAGGAAAGACCCAAGGGATGATAATAAGAAAGGTGGACATCTGAGGTGATAAGAAGGCGAAGGACGCAAACTCCCACTTGCACTACCCTCACTAGATGTGGTGTCATAACATAATATCACCAGTAAAACCGGATGTTTATCATGTAAGAAGATAAATGTGAATATTTGGGTAGTTTAGGTAACTGTTTATTTGAGTTTGGATAATTATATATTTTCTAAGATACTTAAGTATTTGTTCGAGCAGGTACTCATGTTGGATTCGGGAGTCGCGAAGCTTCGGTTGGGAGTAACGTGAGTTTACTTCGGTTCGGACTCGCCAAAGGTATGTCAGTTCATTCGCGTCTCTCAACTGAGGTGGACTCGACTCCCCTACGACTACTGCCATAAGATATTGTACCCGTGTTTTCTACAGTGCTGTGATATGTGGTATTATGTATTGTTTCTTAAGGATGATATTATTTGTATTATAATACTTGCTTTACTGCTTGTGTTGGGTTTATTGTTAAATGTTATTTCTGGTGATATTATTTGGGCTTATATTATGTGTATATACAAACAGAATCCGACTCCTGTCAAGGCCAGGCAGAGCGGCGTTCTGTGTGGTTATGATGTTGAGATACTCCTGACTGCCGTGCTGACTGGTATTCCGTGTGGCTGTGATGTGTTGTCATCCCTGGTCGGTTACGGTACGCTCTACAGTCTACATCCCTGGTTGTGAAAAACTACCATTACGACCAGGACGAGTGCTGTTCAGGGCTTGTGTTGGGCCTGTGTTTCCAAGAGGCTGAGTCGTGTGATACTCTACCTACCCTGACATACGGTCTGGGGATCTGTAGTAGTTTACGTGTGGAGTGGTGTTTAGTAGGAGTTGGTGTTATTTGTATTAAATTCATGTTTTAATTTATGAAGAGTTTCTGTAATCCGGAGTGTCATGCCAATTGTAGGATTCAATAATCTGGCCTTTACAATAAACAAGTGCATATATAAGAAGATTACAGGAACTACCACGTGTAGGTACAGGATCTATCACGTGTAGGTCTCACCCCCTCATGTAACTTCATATTTTTTTTATGTTCTTAAAACAATATTATAATATATAATAAATTTTATATATGTGTGAATGTTTTTTTCCCAATTCCACGAAAAAATTTTATTCATTCCCCGGGGCTGCATTTTGAAGGAGGTCATAAGGTGGGCCTCGAGCAGCGACCCCACCCATGAAGATGGATGAGTGAGGTAGGGGTGCTTTCCCCGAGAAGTCATGTTTAACCCTTTAAAAAGCCCCAAAAACATACGCCCCCATAAGGGTGCACACCACCAAAACCTCCACCCCGTTCCTAAAAAAGGGAAATGAAGAAAATTTTCCCCACACACAAAACCCCCACAAAAAAACACACACACACACACACACAAAAACACCACAAAACACACACCAAAAAACAAAACCACACACACACAATGTAAAGTTATCAGACTCACAATTTTTCGAGCCCGTCACGTTTAAAAACATTTCCCGGAATCCCGGGGTAATATTGTCACCCTTGAGCTTTGGGGGTGGGGTGTGTGTGGCTTTTGAGGTCCCGATTTTTTTAAGACGGCTCCCTCTCTATCTCTTTTGGGGGGAAACCACTGAAGACGCGTGTCGAGCACGTTTTCGGGACGAAATTTTTCCCCCAAACTCTTGCGATTATAGGGTTTTCCAAGTGAAGACGCGGCGTAGTAGAAAACTAACCTTTAAAATTTTACAAAAATACCCTCATTGGTTTCCCACTAAAAATTATGCCTTTCTTTTTAGCTATTTCCCTCCCTAACCGAACCCCTAACCGACGTGTTCAAGAGTAAACGCGACGGGATGTTCCAGAAAACGGAATACTATCGGGATGGGGTAAATTTTCACACACACCACGGGTATAATTCCCAAACCCCAAAAAATATATAAATAAGTTTCAAAATTACTTTTGTTTTACTTTTAGTTAAAGAGCTTGAACTTTCCCCCGAAAAAAAATTTTAAGGGGAAATGGGGGGAAAAGACGAAGGGAAAAAATATTCAAAATCAGTAGCACCCCTAAATGGTCGTATCGGTATCCAAACCCCCAAAAAAAATAAAAAACGCATGTAAATCTTTCTCTGCCAAAAATTTGGGCCCCGGGGGGTAAATTAAAATTCCATTTTAGTTTGTCTTACCTTTAGGTCTTATCAATGATAAATATTAGGTGAGGTCTTGGGTTTTTGAGACGGAGGGGAAAATCTTCACAATGTATGGGGTACAAAATCCACCCCGGCCGCTTGGAGGGTAGTGTGAAGGGGCCCTAGAAAAATCCGCCTTTTTTGTTGGAGAGTTCCGACGGGGCCCGTCCAGTTGTCCACTGGTTTCAGGCCCCACAAACTGTCCTTGGCTCTCGCACTTATAGCGGATGGAGATGCTTTAACAATTTAATATAAATATAATATATAATATAATTTTATATTGGTGATGCTGTTAAGGGGAGCAAGATCCAAATACAAAAAATCACGAATTTTTCAACCAACTCAAGATTTTAGTATATTTTCGAAGTGATTTTTTTGGATTGCTATTTTCAGTGCCCAAATATATTAGCAGAGAGTCATTGAATGATACAAAATATCATGAAAATAAAATTTACAAGGAAGTTTCCCAAAATAAAAAACACATTTTATACAAAATAACAAAAATTGGGCTGCTACCACTGTACCTGTCTTTGAATGCATGCACAAAAATTGATTAATGCATTTAAAAAAAACAATATCAGGGGAAAGAGAGCGTGGTGATTGGGTTTCAAAATCGATTTCATCTCTGTTCCCCATCTGTTGATGCAGCGCCTGATTTTGTATTGTCTCCCTTTTTACAAGTCCAGACGACCAAACCATATTTAAGATTTGGCCCAAAAGGCAGAAGCACTTAGGCCCCATAAGGATTCATATTAGTGCGGAAGTCAAAACAAAGGTGACTGGCAGTGGGGACTCGCTGCCTTTTCGTTTTTTTGGGGGGTTGCCATCCCCCTTCTTTTTTTTAAAATACAGTTTTTAATATATAAAAATATATATATATAATTTATATATAATTAAAAAAATATATATTATATATATATATAAATATAAATATATAATATTATATAATATAAAAAATAATATATATATTATTATATATAATTATATAAATATTATATATTATATAAATTTTAAATATAAATAATATATATATATAAAAAATATAATTTTATAATAATTTATATAATATTAATAAATAAAAAATAAAAATATATTATATAAAAAATATATATATATAAATAAAAATATATATATTAATATATAATATTAAAAAATATAAAAATATAAAATATAAAAATTATATTTTTTAATAATTTTATATAATATATATAATATATAATATATAAAATTATATATATATAATAAAATTATATATATATTATTATATATATATAATTAAATAATATATAAATTATAAATATATATTATAAAATTATATTATATATAATTAAAAAAATATAATTTATAATAATTAAGAAAAATAAATATAATATATTAAATTAAATTTTAAAATAAAATTTAAAAATTTTTTTTTTATAATTATATTAAAATAAATATATTTATATTTAAAAATATATATATATTTATTAATTATATATAATATATAAAAAATTTATATATTTTTTATATATATATATAATATATAATATATTAATTTAAATTTAAAATAAAATATATATAATATAATAATTATAATAAATTATATAAATTATGATAATTATATAAAATTAATTTTAAAAAATATATATATATATAAAATTTTAAAATAAAAATTATAAAATATATAAATATTATTTATATAATATAATATAAAAATTATATAAAAATTATATATATATATATATATAAAATAATATATATAAAATTAAATTTTTAAATTAATATATATAATAATATATAAATAAATTTTTTAATATATAATTATATATATATATATATTAAAAAAAAAATATATTATATATATCTATATAAATTAATAAATATAAAATTTATATATATATATAATTTTAAAAATAATAAAAATATAATTTTTTTAATATATATATATAAAAATAATAATATATAATAATATATATATATAATTATATAAAATTTTTATATATAAAATTATATTAATTTTATATTTTATATAAATTTATAAATATATATATTATTTTTTTAATTTTTAATAATATATTATAAATTATATTTTATATTTTAAAATAAAATTTAAAAAATATATATATATTATTTTAATTATAATTATATATATATATATATTTTATTAAAAAATTTATATATTAAAATTAAAATTTAAAATTTTAATTTAAAAAATATATATTTAAAATTTTAATATTAAAAATTTAAAATTTAATTTTTAAAATTATAAATTTTAATATATTTTAATAATAT